>VXBA01005593.1:268372-327559 GCA_013399895.1 Serilophus lunatus | reverse complement strand
CCCCCCCCACTCCTGCCCCGCAATGCCGGGTCCCCTCGGCCCCGCACCCGCCGACAGGTGAGGCTCCGGCCGGGGCACCGCGGGGCGACAGCGGCGCTCGCCATCCTCCCATCCGCCCCTTTGTCCCCCGGGACGACCCGCGCCCCGCGGCGCCTTCCCGGCCGGCGGGACTCGCTACCTACCAGCTCCCTGCGGCGGCAGCGGCGGCGGCGTTGTCTCCGGGAGCGGCTCACGCAGGTGGCTGGGCTGGTCCCGCTCCCGCTCCCATCCCTCCCGNCCGGGTCCCGCCGCCGTCCCGCTCCCCGCGCCCTCCAGCCCGCGGCCGCGGGAGCCCCGCCGCGCTGGGGCCAACCCTCCGCGCAGGCTTTGCCCACGGGCCGTCGCCCCGGTGCACCCTATGGGGCGTCACCCCCTTCTCTGTTCTTTTAGTGCTGTTTTAATTTATTTCCCCAGGTGAACCAGTTGTTTTTTTCATCCTTGCTTTCATTCGGCGTGTCCTGGCACCGCGGGCAGCTCGGGCGCTGCCGTGCCCCTCACCCGAGTTTAGAGGTGGGAGGTTTCGGGGTGCAGCGGTGGCAGCTCCGCGGCCCCGAAGGCGCCAGGCTGCTCTTTCCCAGTGTCCGTGCCCCCAGGAGTGAGGTGAACCCCTGGGCTCCCTCCTGCCGTCACAAAGCATTCAGCTCCGGGAGCTCTGAGGTCAGGCACCTACGTTGCCTCATCAGGCAGATGTTTGAATTTAATTGTCAAACGCATTCTTTGCATGTGTTTTAATTACTCATCCTTCTTGAATTCTTATAAAGACATCTGGCAAGAAAAGAGCAAAGCAGAGCCAAGAAGGCAAAAATCCTGCAATATTTTAACTCCACAAGAAAAATCCAAAGTTTTTGCCAAAAGTCCCAGCTGATCACCATTACCCCAGAAAGGAAATATAAATTTCACAGGAATCAATTTATTTGCAGCCCTCTACTGACTGCCCCACTGCTACCTTTACAGAGGATGAAGAGAGCACAGTAAAACCTCTGCCTCACCCATGAACCCTCTGTGAGGGTCTTACATTCTCAGACTTTCCTAATTTCCATTTACTTGGGCCTAGCACCAGCCCCCGTCTGGGTCTGCATAAAGGTTTTACCAAATGAGTGGAAAAAGCACATGGTACAAAAATCATAACTATTCAGACAAGTCTTTCACAACTCTGAATGATCAGAAGAGAGCTGTGTTGTGAGGGAGAGGTCCTCAAGGGTAGAGGACAAGCTTCTCCAGCAGAAACATGGCTAAAGAATACAACTGGTGTTGAGAAAGGGCTGGTGGAACCAGTGGAGCTGCTTTTGGGCCACAAGGGAATGACCATGCAACAGTGAGAAAGATAACTGGAATATCGGCAGGCAGCTGACAAATCAGGCTCTGGCTGCAGTACCATACTAAACACAGATCCCTTCCTGTCCTGGACTGTGCATCTACTCACCTCCAAGCTTTTGCCCTACATATGCACACGTATGTAGTTTTGCACGGATTTAGGGGCTGGCCCATGCCTCCTAGGGGGTGAAAATGTTGTGAGGTTTGATTAGAGTGAGACTCAGGCCTCCAGCAGTGGTCCAGGTGGGTTCTTGCTTTCCATGGGCATGCAGCCTTTTGTGTCACAGCTGCCATATGTGCTCCAGGGCCTTCCCAGCTTTCCTCTCACACATCTTCCTGACTGTCATAGGTCGTCACACAAAACAAAGCCTTCTGACAAAGTACAGGTTGTCCAGCAGCCACTTCTAGATGACTGCAAACCCTCTGCTGAAGAATTCTCTATATGTCTGTTTTCTGCTTTATCTCAAATGTACCAGCTTTCCTCTATCACATTGTTTTCAAGAATCTAAATGAGAAGGAGGAATAAATTTCAGCATGACTGTTTCCTTCTGTATATGTTTCTTCAAATTTTTTATTTACAGCAACTGTGAATAAATTCTGACTGTCTAAGGAATGACTGTTTGGTCTCCAGACATGCATTCAAATAGACAAAATCCTAGAAGATATGGTGGTGATTGAAGAGTTTACAGCAGTCAGGAGAGCAGAAATGCAAGACACAACTAAGATGTATATAGTGGGGTTCATTTCACTTAACTGTAGGGTTTGGGGATGTCCTGGAGTATCCATGACATAATGCAGAACTATAAACCTTCCTCTCCTGGAGCAGCAGCTGGAAGGCAGTGCTGGAAAACATGGAGGCACCCCATCCAAAAAGGTGTCTATGTAAATACCCATAGTTACAAACCTTCCACCAGTCTTCTCATGGTTTCCTGGAGAATATCTTTCTTCCTGAAACTGACTGCTGTCTCTGTATTTCTGATTAGAGGAAAGGATAATCTTCTTCTTGTGTTATGTTTGGACAGCACCTGCCCACCAGGTTGTTTTACAGCACCTATTGTACAGTCCATGGCTACCACCCCACGATATTCCAGTTATACAGAGTATAACTGTTCAAGGCCATCTTGAACTGGGCTTTGAACAGCTTAGTCCAGTGGAAGGTGTCCCATGGCAGGGGAGTTGGAACTGGAAGGTCTTTGAAGTCCCCTCCAACCCAAGCCAGGCTGTGATTCTGGGATTCTGTGAAGTGTGTCTCTGTGTACAACACAGACGGATGAATAGGAACCACAATGCTTGGGGTCTACAGGACCCCTCCTGAGAATGAAACCTTAAAGAAAGTGTTGGGCAAAAATTCTTTCACAACAAAAGAAATGGAAAAGAACGTTTGGTTTGAAATTTAGTTATGAGACATTTGTTTGCTGTAAAAAATGTCTGATTTTTATTGTTTTTACAGCATACATTAAACCATAAGCTCAGAAAAACAACAGTTTATATCATCATCTGCCTTAAGAAAAAATAAGCCCTTGTCCAGTTCTATCCAGCAGCTATAGGTATTTTAACTTTCTAATTCAAAAGAAGAAAAAATATCAAATATAGATTTTTTTCCCCTCTGTATATAATTATTAAGGAACAAGAGCCCTCATGAAATTGGGCTGCACAGGCTTTTTTTAAAAGAGAGTAAAGTCCAAGATCTGAATATTACTGTGAGCCATTGTTGAGGCAAAGAGCAGAAAGTGACGATGTACCTAAGGGTGAAGAGGTATTAGCTGTACTATATTGTCAAGTGATAACACACACGCCGACTTTTCAGCACCTTGTGAGAAAGCTGAAAATGAAACAGTCTACAGGTGGGAGCACTAATGAATGGCACTGTCAGGAGATAATTTCTCATGGTTGAAGAAATCTTTTATTCTGCAGGGAAGTGAAGTAACCTGGCATTATGGGCCTGTGCCAGATTCCGCTGCAGACAATGGAGTGATTTCAGAGGCCACTGAGTCTGGAAGGAAGAATGACAACCCACAGTTGGCTCAAATGAGTCCCCCCATTGCTCACTGGTGATGCAATGCAGCAGAAAAGTCCTTGGAGTTCCCCACTGCAGTGACAGCTCTCCAGCTGGCTCCCTCTACTTTCCCAGGACACAGGTCCCTGCTCACAAATGCCCTGTTTCCCAAAGCAATTTTAAGTGCAAGAGAAAGAAATTGCAGGTGAAAACACGCTCCCTTTGAAAACAGTTTATTTAGAAGGCAATCAAAATGCAGAGTGGGACTTTGGAGAAGCAAGTCCTATCTATCCTCATCCCTGTCCCTTCTTCGGTTCAAGACTTCAGGAAGGCTCTTCTGCTGTGGTTCCCAAATCTGTTCAAAAATGGTGAGAGCATGTCCAACCTCAGTGCAGTGTTATGATGCTAATGACAGTTGTGACTCTCCCATGGTTGAGTGCTTTGCTGACAGGAAGGGGAAGGCCAGACATTTGCCTCAGATGTGCTGCACCACAAGGTGATACCAGTCAGAAACAAGGAACTCTCTTTCTCAGGTTCTCCTAGGTTGTGGATGCAAGGGTGATGGGAGAGGCACATATTCCTAGTTCCCAGAAGCATTAGGCTTTTACTGGCAAGCTCTTAAAGGAAGCATGTTAGGACTGAGAATCTGAGTTATTTGCTTTGTGAAAAAGATTACCAAGTGGGAAAACTGACAGCTCAATATGTACAATGTCCTCGTTGGCAAAAATTTCGTCATCAGCAAGTGTGACACAATGGAGCAGTGTGGAGGACTCTAGCTTAGGAGAGGATTCCTCTACCCAAATAAAGATAACTAAAAGCTAGTCACCACCACTCTAGGTTCCTTTTGCAGGTCTTTAGGGGCTACATCAGAGGGTGACTTATTGCATCCTAAATGGGATATAAGTTAGGCCAGACAGTCATTCCTTAAAAGCACTCATTTCCATGTGCTGTCTGTTAGAGAGGTTTAATCTAACTTTTTGTTGCCTACAGTTACATTAAGTGAATTCCACTCAGTGTGCCCATCTTCTTCCTAGGTGAATAGGGATATTTGAGCATCTAGTTGCAATTTGCTCAAACAGAAGGTTTCTACTGCACAGTTACACTTGCAGACATAACTGCAAATAAAGAGCTTTGCCTGAGACAACTCAAGCTTTACAGAAAGTTTCTAAAACTACTGCAAAACTAATCTACTACTATATGAGAAACACAAGCGGTAACATTGGGCTGAAAATACAATACATTTAGTAATAATATTATGGTGGTTGATTCCCCTCTCACTCTCTCTCTCCCCTTGCCACTTGCCATTACCCACCCAAATTCTGTATTTCAAGGCTTAATGAGATTATCTGTCAGACATGGCATGGGACTCTAAATATATCGAGTATGTTATGCAGAAAGTTTTCATCAAACTATGAGGTGCATAGAAGGAAGAAAAAGAGGATTAATATTTTTAAATTCAGCTTGGTTCAAAATTCACAGCTATATATACTATATATGCTCTGAACAATACAGATCTTGGGAATTCCTACTATACATATTAGTGAAAACATTTCTGACAGGTGATATTTAAACTAACAGTGCCTCTTTAATTTCATGACAGTGAAAACTTGTTGAAATAAAACAGGCATCTGGATTTGCTCTGCAAGACTGAGATTCTTGTAAGACACTGCATCTTCACCATTTGGATAAACAACATATCAATGCAATGAAGTAATTCCAAAATAACACCTTAAAAATAAAACATCCACTGCAACTGCATTCCCTGAGAACTTTAAGGCTTTCCTGAAAAAGGGAATCTTCGGTGTTATGCAGAACTAGATTGAATCCATTGCTACTGTTTTTGTTTTCCTGCCAGCCTGTGTCCATCTGCTGGGTTTAGATTCTGCAGTAAATTTCACTGCTCTGTCTAGTGGTTTTGAATCCATCATGTATTCATCTGGGAATTGTGAGCTTTGTAAGTGCTGTATGTGACCATGAAGTTACTGCACACTTATGAGGATATTAGTACATGTCTTTCAGCTCCTGTTGGAGATCATACGTCGTGCCTGGCTTGTTTAAAGAGAATCCTGTATTCAATGCACAGAGCCATAGAGAAGTTCTCCCCACAGTGAGAGCTCACCCTGCATAGCAGATGAGTTGGGCAGAGCATTTGGTCAAACTTTTCACCATCTGCCTGTCAGCCTCTGCAGTGATCTTGCTTGGCTAGTGCTGGGAAGGGCATTTTCTAGTCTCATTATACAGCCAGAATTGGTGGCATTTCTAATGAGATGCTTGAGCTCAGACTAAGTTTGATGCCTGATCATCTTGCACCAGCATAAAGGCACTCTGAAGTTAGTAGTGTGACTTGTGAGTGGGGGACCACATTGTATTTCAGTCTATGGTCTGTCTGCATAGCAGAGCCTGTGCAGTTAAAACCTCCCCAAGAGAGAGGAAGAGTTTAAGGTGGTGTTCTTGGCAAGACATCCTGCTATGGATGTAAGTCCTGTGAGGATACCAAAAGCAGGTCTATCTTCCCATCTTAGGGAGGCAAACAAAAAAGAAAAGGTAAATAAAAAAAGGAAAACCGGTCAGGGACAGAGGCTATTTCATTGAGCAGTTCTGCCTTAATTTCTTGGCCAAATAGGCCTTTGCTGGTAGAACTTCTGTGACTCCACATAACTCCCTGTGAACCAGTGCTTCTAAGGGAACATGGGGGTCCAGGATGAACAGGAAGGCTGTTTAGCCATCACAGCCAGCACATGCGACCATGTAATAGGGGCCTCTGGTCTGAAAGGTGAAGAGGAGTCATATTAGAACCAGGAGAGGTCAGTTATGATTAGCTTGGGATCAAATAAACAAGATTAACCTTGGCTAATTTTAGCCATCTAAAAATGGTACCAGTAGCCTAAGGGCCATCTTTTAAGTAGAGGAGAGGAGGCATCTCTCTAGGGCAATCCAGACCACCCACGTTAGATGCCGATATTACCATGGAATGAGCTGCAGTCTAGAATTATTTTCTTTTAGACATCAATAGAGGCAGCCTAGACAGCTTGTGGAGAGGATGTTTGTCTCTTAAAGTCAGAGGGCAGTATACCACTCAGAGTTAAGTGCTCCTCCTCACCAGAGAATTGCTCTTGGGCAGCTCTTGTTCACATCTTGTCAAGATGAGCTTGGGTTGTTTTCCAAATCTAGTGTATCCAAAAAAACCAGTGTATCCTATGAAAATAGTGTTGTTTTTTTATTCCCAAATAGACAATCTGTTTCACTGATCTATGATCCTTTTCCTTCCCATGTGACAGGTGACATCTTTCATTTGCAAGGTAGCATAGCACTTTCAATTTTATGCTTCTCAGCTGTGACTGCAGCTGCAGGGCTGAATTTAGTTCTGGCTACCTAGCTCCATGTGAATGGTAGACAAATTGGAGGTAAATAAGGAAAAAAATACATTAAAGGTCAATAAAGAAAACTTGCATAGTTTATCATGGGATAAATCCAACAGTCTGCACCAGTTTAGAGTAAATAGAACCCTAAGGAGGAATTATTTCACATGGTACTAAAGAGTATAATCACAAGAGCTTAATGCAATGCGATTAGAAAAGCCATATTTGGGCTAAATGTCATCAGAAAAATTTCTGACTGTGCGAACTGGTTGTGAAATAGTATCCCAGGAGGTTTCCACTCATCCCCTCCCCCCAAGATATATAAACTGTGTGAGGCAAAACATTAAGAAGGGGAAACTATCCTGAATATCACGTAGCAGCTTATGTAATCCAATAGATCTTTCCCAGCACTAATTGCTACAATTTGCAGTTCAAAGCCTAGAAGATAAGTAAAGCATTTGATGATATGTCTTGTAGACACATGTCCCATAAGGAATATTTATAGCAAGTCTGGATTTCTTATAGCTTATTTGTGACACCGTGTGCCTTTGAGTGTATTTAGAATCTAACATAGCTTTCTAATCCTCATTGAAAATATGAACTAAGAGAGGCATGGTATAGGTATCTGCCTGCATTTATCAACAGCTTAAGACAGTAGGTCTGAAAGGCATCCTGGCTGGCACCGTGTCCAGAAGTACCTTAGATGCTGCAAAAACATTTTGGTGTTTCACTTGATAGTCAAGTTACAAAGGGGGTTTTATAGCTGGAAAGGAGAACTGTGATTCAGCCTGATATCCTGCACTACACATGGAATTCTCTGCCCCTGGTCACTAGTCTTGTTTGAGCTAGAAAGACATTTTGAAGTAGTCAGTCTTGAGCTAAAAATTACCACAGTGTAGGTATACAGCCTTTGGTTCATCATTGTCTAGTTATTTCTATTTATACTTCAGCTGTTTAGCAAGATATCTTATGGTCAAAGGCCTTAAAAGTCCACATGTACTGCATCATTATGTATACTATATATACACACTATATATATATATATATATATATCTCAATACTGTTACTCTAAAACTTGTGCTTTCATCCAAAATGCTATTATTCATTGACAAAATCTGTTTCCATAAATTTTCATTATATTACTTTGATCCTTTTTGAAACATGCTGCTAATCTGCTTTTGTGATCTGAGATTGGAATCAAGGAGAAAAGCCCACATTTATCTGCTTAATTCCATATATCCTATTCAAATACTCATATCACCTTCAGTTTCTTCTAGGTCTTTACAGTTTTTCTCCTGTTTTAGACTAATTTAAAATTGACAGTAATGTTCAAGAGAACTTCTTGAAAAGTTTCTGGAAACTCCTGATTTTAAAATGTCTAATTTTAGAAAGAGCTGTAAGCAATAATATACTCTTGGAACTATACCTTTGTTAACTGTCAAGACAAATGCATATTTTATGTGTTAACTTTCAGTCTAGGAAACTGTTGTAGATAGTTTTTAGACAATTTCACCGTCACTGTGGGAAATCCAGAATAGATCATTCAGTCTAAATCACTTTCTCTATACAGTGCGGAGAGATGCTTTAAGTAGATACTTATCCTGTGGTTCAAAAACATTTGAGATCAATGGTTTCCCTTACCAGTGACAGAAAGAGCCAATGCCAATTTTAACATACAATTTCTGCTATTTTGAGATCACTACTTGCTGGTTTAGTTATAGAAAGTGATTTAAACTGTCTGGTCACAGAAATCCTGCAACTAAATTTGTTAATATCAGTTAAGTCAAATTGATGTTTATTCATGACCAAGCAAATTCTTCTTGCTTATTTCAAGACTAATGTTAGCTTAAGAAAAATTAGGTATTTTCTTCCTTGCAAGGCTCTTGGTTTCTTTGCTGATTCCTTTCATGTTGTTTTAAAATTGCGCTAATGAGTGTACTTTGCTCTACATTTTGACTTTCTTCTTTTCCATCAGGTTAACGCTTCAGCCTAATCCTAAAGAAGTATGTATGCCTTTCTCCTGATGTGGTGCCTGTATAATAGTACATTTCCCTAGGAAAAGTAGGCCAATATTTATCAAAGCTTTAACTTCAGTTATTTACCTTACTCTTACCTAGCTACACTTACTTACTATCTACTCTGCCTAGCACTTCACCAGTTCTTCCAGATCACTGGAACATTCTTCTTAGTAGCTCCCTGCTGAGATCTCTACTCTCAGTAGTGCATGGGATGACTTGTCCTTAGTATTCATTTAGACCATCAGTAGTTGTTAAATCTAGAGAACCATAGAGTACTTCAGGTTGCCTCTGTAAGTCTGCTAGTCCAACTTCCTGCTCAAAATAGGACCAAGTCCAAAGCTGAGCCTTAGATTCTCCTTTTAAATCCAATAAAACTCCTCTCTTGCAGAATATCCAACAGCCAACTTTACAGGTTGAGACTTCTGCAGCAATCTCTCCCATACCTTCTGTTCTTTTCTAAACATCTTGTGCGTATGTGGCTAAAGAAAACAACAGCGAGTAAATAATAATGCAAGCTTGATTCTGCTCTCAAAGACAAATGAAAAATCAATCAGAAAAACAAAAAGAATGACAGGGTGATTTGGGTGGGAAAGGATCCTAAAGATGATCTGGTTCCAACTCCCTGCCATGAGAAGGGACACCTTTCACTAGACCAGGCTGCTTAGGCCCCTATCCAACCTGGTCTTGAACATTTCCAGGGGTGGGGCACCAACAAGTTCTCTAGGCAGCCAGTTCTAGTGACTCACTAGCTTCACAGTAAAGAATTTCTTCCTAATATCCAATCTACATGTCCTTGTAAACAGTCTCTATGCAGCTTTCTTGCAGGCTGTTTTAGGCACTGGAAGGCTGCAATAAGTTCACATCAGAGCTTTCTCTTCTCTGGATAAACAACCCCAGCTCTCTTGACCTTTCTTCACAGGAGAGGTATTCCTTCCTTCTAATGATCTTCATGGCTCTCCAACAGGTTCACATCTTTCTTATACTGGGGGTCCCAGAGCTGGACACAGCCCCAGGTAGGGTCCCACGAGGGCAGAGTAGGGGGACAGAATCACCTACCTTAATCTGTTTGCCATGGTACTTCTGATACAGTCCAGGACACAACTGGGTTTCCAGGCAGCAAGCACACATTGCTGGCTCTTGTCCAACTTGACATGAAAACAAGCAACTCTTTTTTCTTGTTTTCTTCAAACATCTAAAAAATATTTTCCTGCATTTTTTCATGTGTTTTTACCATATCTTGTTTATTTATTTACCATGTCACAGCTGGCTTGGACATGAGAACTGACTCAAATTCTTTACTCACACTAAAGAGATGGGTTGGATAAAGTGAAATAGGGTGAAATATAAGAGGTTGTGATGTACAGGAGATCGACTTAGATAAATATTACTGTGCATCTTGTATTGTATCAGTCTGAAACTATAAAAGATGTAGATTATAACAAACATGATGTCCTGAGACCCTCGCTTCTGGCGCCAAGTGCCTGGTGCTTGTCGGGCACGACCCACTCCAGGGGCAGCGGCAGGTGGGGAGTTTGACTGGGGCAATACACCTGTCAAAGCATAATGCAGGTGTCCTATGGGATTGAGTCCTTCATTAGTAAGTTTGCAGATAACACCAAACTCGGAGCAGATGTTGATCTGTTGGAGGGTGGGAGGGCCCAGCAGAGGGATCTGGACAGACTGCAGAGATGGGCAGATTCCAGTGGGATGAGATTCAACAAGTCCAAGTGCCAGGTCTTACACTTTGGTCACAATAACCCCATGCAGAGCTATAGGCTGGGGTCAGAGTGACTGGAGAGTGGGCAGACAGAGAGAGACTTGGGAGTGCTGGTGGATGGGAAACTTGACATGAGCCAGCAGTGTGCCCAGGCAGCCAAGAAGGCCAATGGCATCCTGGCCTGCATCAGGAATGGTGTGGCCAGCAGCAGTAGGGAAGTTATCCTTCCCCTGTACTCGGCACTGGTTAGGCCTCACCTTGAGTACTGTGTCCAGTTCTGGGCCCCTCAGTGTAAGAAAGATATTGAGTTACTGGAACGTGTTCAGAGAAGGGCAACAAGGATGGTGAAGGGGCTGGAGCACAAGCCCTGTGAGAAGTGTCCAAGGGAGCTGGGGTTGTTCAGCCTGGAGAAGAGGAGGCTCAGGGGTGACCTTATTGCTGTCTGTAACTACCTGAAAGGAGGTTGTAGTCAGGAGGGGGTCAGTCTCTTTACTCAGGCAACTGGCGACAGAACAAGAGGACACAGTGTCAAGCTCCATCAGGAGAGGCTTAGACTTGATATTAGGGAGAAATTCTTCACTGAAAGGGTGATCCACCATTGGAATGGGCTGCCCAGGCAGGTGGTGGAGTCACTGATCCTGGAGGTGTTCAAGAGAAGGCTGGATGAGGCACCTGGTGGCATGGTTTAGATGATGAGTTGCCATTAGATTATAGGTTGGACTTGATGATCTCTAAGGTCTCTTTCAACCTTGCTGATACCACGATACTGTGATACAAAAGGTACAACCAGTATGTATGCCTCATTTACTAATTTGGAGACACCCCATTAATGTATTTGACAATAAAAACTTCACAAGCACTTGTTAAAAACCTCCTGCATTGCCAGCATGATGGAATAAGGATACAATTCTCCATTGTACTGCAACAGGAATGATTATAAATGGAAAAGCAATTTTAAAATAACATATTTTCTATTATGTTTCACTAAAAGACAGCTGTTTGCTACCAGCAATGAACACAGAAAAGTCTGTGACAGCGACACTCCACATTATACTTCGTCAAAGTGTACACTGCTTATAGTATTGGTAGTATATGCTGGTAGCTGTTGACCTTTTCCATTATATGACTTTCAAACAATCTCTTTTTTTACTCTTGCTGTAAAGCTAAGTACATTTTTTCCCAAAGTTCTTAGTAAATAATCGCCAAATCTTCATTTACAAAAATAGAATGGAGCAAAAATTCCTAACGGAGGCTGCAGGGCTGGACAAACGATTGCAAATGTTAAATATTGGGTTGGAGAAAAGCCAAATTTTGAATGTCATGGAGAATGGCCAATGCCAAGCATCCAATTCTTCCACAGGACCTGAACATTGGAGCTGGAGCTAATTGTTTACCCAGTCTGTCTGCCCGGGCAAACAACCTCCTCGAAGCTCACTGCTGTGAGTCTGCTCGGATCCCCATTCCTCAGCCTTTATGTACTTATTAGGCTTACAATAAAGGATGGCAACGAGGCAAGCACAGATGTTAACAAAGACAGGGAAATGCCAGGCCTGGCAGCGAGTTGTGAGTGCTCTTGTTCTGAATGTGAATACGGAGTTTCTGTTGTGAGAGTAGGCGAGTAGCAGGAGGGTGGGATGGAGTTGAATCCCCTGTACTGAACTTGTCAGGGAAAGCTGGCAGCTGACAGCCCTGATTAGGACCTGACAACCTGATCCTGCAGGCAATATTCTCATTGAAATAAATGGGAGCTCTGTCTGATTGAGAACAGCATTGTATTGTATTGCTACATATATTATTTATATTTCTCCAGAATCTGCAAGTCCTAACTCTGTTTGGAACAGTACTGTGCTATACATTATAACAGTGAAAAATAAAAGCTGTTTTCTCACCCTATTTTGCATTCAGGAGATGAAAAAACAGTCTAAGTTTGCACATTGTGTTACTGACACAACCTGGAATAAAGCCAGCATCCCAGAACTCCCTTTCAGTATTACTCAAATTTAATTGAATTTCTCAGTTACAACCTTAACTTTAGGACTTAACCCACTTTCAGTTTTCATGTAATTTCATATTCCATATTTGTCTTAGTAGTTTCAAGAGACTAACAGAGCTTCCATAATACAACCCCATGTATCATTCATTGGAGGAGAGAACTTGTAATTTGTCTCTAATATGCTTGAGGAGATAACAATCGATTTGTGGAACTGATTTTCTTTCTTCTGGGAAATGTGTGAGGAATGAAAAGCAAAAGAAATGCGGAGCTGGAAAACAGCAGCTTTTGAGGTTAAATTGTTTCTCTTTTAGAAGTTATCTGAGGATAACTTGTTTCCTCATGGTGGTTAATTAATGCCATAGTTTGACAGAGATCGTGGAGTGTGGGAACTAAAGAGAGACTTTCAGTTTTGGAAACAATTTCCGTGATTTCCCGTGGGGATCAGTGGTGTGCTGCAGCATCAGATCTCGTGCACCAGTGCCCTGCTCCTTTAGCATGTGACAATGCCTGTGCGGAGGCAAGCAGACCCTCGGATCTTCCTCACTCAGTCTCTGGCCTTTCTGCTGAGATGACTGATAAACACATCAAAAAGTGCTGCTGTTGGAAGATGAATGCAAATTACAAGCCTGTGTCTCCAAATTGCCGGCTGGTGGTAACTCTGGTTGCTGCTGCCTTGGACCTGATTTGAATGTCTGACAAAAGGGGTGTGCTCCGTGTGCCATTGTCTGGCTCTGTCATAATGCTCCTGTGGCTCTTTTCTAACCCATGGAGAAAGACTTTAAAGTGGGTTTGTCTGTGGATAGAAATGAAATCACAGATGAAACATGGCACTGGGGAAGCCCTTATGCTCCCCAGAAGAAGAGGATGTCCTGGGGAGTTTCTGAACACTAATACACCACCTGGGAAACAAACAGGAGGAACTGTAGGTCTGTGCAGCTGCTGAGCTCAGTCACTGCCATCACTGCAATTACAGCAGTGTGGTGGGATGTTTGCACCACTGGCGTGCCTAGATGCCCTCACATGGAGCTATAATCCGTGGATACTCTCTCTTCAGGAAATACAGAGAAGTTGGGAAGAAGGCTGTGCTCACTGTCAAGGAGAGCTCTAATGTAGAGGATGACTAGATACCTCCAGAGGTCCTTTATAAAGTTCTCTACAATTCTCCATGATGCCCTTTCCTTGGAGAACTAATCTTTAGCCTCACAGATCCCTAATCAGGAGCCCAGCCAGTGTTGACCATTTTCCCTTGTCATGGTTTATTCCCCTTGCATTCTGCTAGAAAACTTTTTTTCCCCTCTTGGTCACTTGCTGAAACAAGAGATAAAACTGGAATTATGAAGACATTGCCAAGAAGACAAGTTCCTGGCATGCTCTGCTGAAATATCATTTGTGTCTGGGAATATCAGTCAGTATTTAGTTCTCATTTTGGTAGCCTCACATTCAGTTCCTACTTGCAAGCATTGCATTTCTGGAGGAAAACGTGGCAGCTTAGGAAACTGTGATTGGTTAAATGCTAAGAGTAGAAGCAAGACAGGTTTTCTGCACTAGAAATAGGCATTTCAATACTTTAAAATACTAGAAACCCAAAAGTCTGCTAAGGTGCAGTTCCAATAAGAATTTAAAGCTGTGAGTCTTATGAAGGGATGGGCTGGGTTACAAGGTACTAATACAGAGGTGTGGGATAAACAGAGGGAGTTATACGTGTACTGACATCTCCAATTTGTTTTACCCTTTATTAGACTTTCCCTGAAACTCCTGATGACTTTTTTTCCTTCCCCGGTCCTTCATGTCTCCTTCTGGCCTTCCCTCCTCAGCCCTGGAGCCATCAGAAGAGGGAGCTTTTGCCTGAGCTGCCCAGAGTCTGTAATCATTTCCACGCCCAGCTGCAGACAGTATCATTCCGTGTTATTACAGCAAATAGTAACCTGGAAAAAAAATTCACTCTGAAAACTGCTTTGCAAACCATTATTTAAAGGGATACTACAATCAGAGCCGTAGCATAAAGAAATGTCTAGTGAAATTTTGAAAGCTTATATCTAAGCTTTTTCTTAAATTCTTTCAGAAACTAGTCTGACCAATCATTTTGCATATTCACTTCTGTTAATTTACAGCAAATGAAAACTTTTGTCCAGGGATAGAAGCAATTAATTATTTTATGAGACTGTGGTTTCTATACCATGGAAAGGAAGTACATAGTCCCATGCCTAACTGCTTTGGGTAGTTCCTACAGCCTCCCTCCTCATTATTTGGATGCCAGACCTGCTATATCCTGTCTCAAATAGTTTTCTGGGAGAAGACTGGACTGGGAGGTAGTTGTGACTTTAATTCTGCACTTACGTTTTCCAGAGATCTCCAAGGAAGAGGTCCTTTGACACTTAACGAGAAATGATTAAAAGTTGGCAGACCGTTTTCCACTTAGTGATTACTCTGTGGTCAGAAGATAATTTTTCCAGAAGAGATTTTTCTGAGAAGCTGAATGCATACAAGTTCAAGTGCTCTATGGAGTTACAGAATTGGACACTGCCTCTGTCTGATAGCAAAAGAAAGAGAATGGCAATGAGTAAATAATAAAGCAAGCTACATACAGGTAACTGTGCTGATACTTTATTTCTTCCACCTCTGACCTTCCCACTGTAAGATCCAGATCTCTGTATGGAGAAAAGAAGCCACACAAATTTAGAAGGTTGCAAAACACTGACGTAAGGGTATTTGGACCATGTTACCTGCAGCTGAGAGATGCAATTTGACAGAGTCCATAGGGGTCCAGTGCACAGCAGGGAGCAGCTGGCACCCTGGCAGGCAAAGAAGAATTACTGGGATACAGCAAACAAATCAAAATCATATGTGAACTTGAATGTCTCAAGGACAAGGAGCCAGTGACCAGGCAGGAGTTTGTGCCAACCGTTCTGAAATGTCAGCATTTCTCTTGCTTCATGGCTCAGGGATACATTATCTTTTCTGAGTCAGGCAGCCTGAAAATATCCTTCTCGTGAAAACAGGTGATTCAAAGCCTGGCATCTCAACTGGTCCCATGCCCTATGTATGTGTCTCTGTGAACCTGCTGCAGCGTAAGGCTGGACTTACATATTTGGCTCACAGCAAATAGGGAAACAGATACACAGCTTGTCTCATCCAGAGCTGAGGATGAGCTGTGGGCAGTGCTAATGAGGAGAACAGCTGCCTCCACAGTCACCCCTAGGTAAATCCTCACTGCAAAAAGATAGCTTATTCCTCCATCATAGATATTAATGCTGACATCTTCTTGAAGCAGATGACTTCCTTACTGGAAGTAGTTTTGCACTGTCCCTGGAAACGTGTCACTGTGGAAAGTTTTTAATCCACCTATTTGTTGGATTGTGCTAAGAATATGTGTGTGTGTGCATATATATACACACACACACCCCCACGTGTAGGTTAGCTGTATCTCTCACTTAACTGTGCTAATACTGTACAAAAGCAAGTCAAGGATATTTGGACTTAGTATCTTGATTTCACCAGGAAAAGAGCTTTGCATTTTTTTCATCTTTGCCTACCTACTGATAATGCAACTATAATTAAAGCAACTATGACAGCCTGAAAATATTCTGACAGCATTTTTTTCTGTTTCATCTGCATTGAAAACTTGCTCTATAACAGTGCTGACTTTGATGATATTTTGTGTTGACTTCTTTGAGAAATTTTTCATTTCACAACAACTTGTTGTCTCCAAACATATTTTGTTCTATATTACATTATATTATTACTCCCAAAAGCTCACAATACTCACAATAGGATTCTTTGTTCTTACCATAATAGAAGTGGCATTAAAACGTTGGCATTTCCTGTGGAATGGAAACTTGAGGTTTCAGATAGATCTAATCCCTTTGTTCCATTCCCTTTTTTATTTTAATATAGACTAAAATATTAAGGCAGGGACTCACACCTGTTTTGTAGAATCCAGCTGTCTTCTCATAAAAGCAGGGAGACATGGTTGTTTCTGGTCATGAAAAAAAATTTGGTTGGAAATCAGAAAATGTACTTCCAGCCAAAATCAGTCAATAGAGATTTTGTCTCTGTTTGCTGCTGGGATTAATTTGAACTTCAAGTGTCATGGGGAGGAAAATGGAACACATTATCACTGATGAGCGAGGTTGGCAAGCTGTCTCAGTTAGCTGGATGGAGACAGGAATGATGTCCACATCTCCACTTCCCATCCCTTTAGCTTCACTGAGTACACTTCCTCCTCATTTTCCAGGGGACTCTGTTTGAGTAATGATTCTGACCAGTCTTTTTATTTATAGTCAAAACAAGGCCAAAGTTTTTGAGTTTTTTTTCATCTAACAAAATGCAAAATACAGTAAGAAACCCAGAACTACATCACCTTCTAGCAGATAACCATTTACACAGTCTTTGCCAGTTGGGAGCTGGAATGAAAAAGTTTTCCCATGCCAAGTAAAGGTGACAGGGGTCGGCAGTTTAGCTTGCACCACATCTCTTTTCCACGGTCACAAGCCAAACCACTGCTATAGATTTCTCCCCTCCCACTCACTGGACTTTCTAAAGTGAGAAATATCTTCCCATGGAAAGCAGTGGTTATACAGTCACATGGGATCCTGCCTTACTCATACTGTTGGTGTCCATTTTATGAAACAGAGTTATGCCAGAGTTATCCTCAAGCTGAGACATCTCCTGTAAGCAGCAGCAGCAGCAGAAGTCAGGAGGGAGTAGACAGGCTCCTAAAAAGCCTTCCTAGTCATCACGGAGAGTGACTTTCATTTGACTAAACAGCAGGCAAACATCCCGTTGCACATTATGGCCCACGTACATAACTGCCAGAAGAGCCGGGGATATAAATCTGAAGGCCAAACTGCTCCCTGAAGACCCTGAAATCTTTTTGTAAGACAAAGCCGTTAATTTCTGAGTCTTAGACAAATTCCAATATAAGTATAATGTACTTATTGACAATGCTTTGACAGTGGCAATAGGACATTTATCTTTCACTCTCTGACCTTGGCACCAATACCAGCACTGTTCGAGCATCTGCCCTGCTGAGCACCTACCAGGTGAGATTATTTCAGTGCTAAGGACAGCATGCTTTAAGTATTAGATTTATAAAATGCTCTGAGAGTGTCACACAATAAACTGCAAACTTGTTGAAAACAATGAGCATATCCACCCAGAACCTGAAATGTGAAGAAGAGGGCTTGGTGAACCTAGTTAGCCTCAGCATTGTCAGGCCATGAGCAGCTTGGTCACTGCTCTGGAGAATGCCAAGAGGGGAAGCACAGATCTGGACCCTTTGATTGTCCACCAGTTCATCTGAACAATGTAAACATTAGGCACTTGCACTGTGTTTGTGCCCCAGAAGGTGGTCATCAGCCTCAGTTACCTGGGGCTTAAAAGGCTTGATGTGCTTTATGTGCAATACCAAAGACTCTGCTGTGGATGTGAATGGGCTGGTAAGACATGCTGAAAAGAGTGGGTAGAAAGATTTAGAGAGCTCACTCAGACACAAGAAAGAATGCCTTTCTACAAAGGGGGCTTGAGAAGGAGATCGAAAAGAAAGAAAATAACCTAAGATAAATGTGTGGAGACCCTCTTCTCATTAGTAGGCTGCTTTGCCTTTCTTTTAGTGCACGATAGCATTTCCTTCAGAATGTGTCCCAGTGGAGACATGGCAGGAGAGAAAGTTGGAGCAACGTGAGTTGATGGCATCCTCACCTGCAGGAGCAAAGGCAGGGAACCTAAAATTACCTTGCAGAAGATGGCTATCATCATTAGATGTCATTTACCCTAAACCAAGGACATAAAGATAAGTCAATCTTTCTCTAAAAACCTCTTTAAAAAAGGGGGAGGATGAAATGAGGGCTATAGCCGTTTGGAGAGTTCTTAGCTCTTATTTCCACTGTTCTGCCATGGCTCTCGAAACTGGACAAGATGGCTTTTATCTCTGCTGTATATTAATCTTCTTCAGAGGCTGGCACACACAAAGATAGGATACAGGACAAAGTAACATCAGAAAAGGAAAGGTGGAGGCCTCTTCTGCTTGGGACATTAACCCTTCAAAAGATTTTCTTTGAGATTGAGGGAGATGATTGTCCCACTCTGCTCTGTGCTCATGCAACCTCACCTTGAATATTGTTTGCAGTTTTGGGCATCACAATATAAGAAAGATATTAAGCTGTTAGAGTGTCCAAAGGAGGGCAACGAAGATGGTGAAGGGCCTTGAGGGGAAGAGGTATAAGGAGTGGCTGAGGTCACTTGGTTTGTTCAGCCCAGAGAAGGAGAAGCCTCCTCACCAGGGTAAGTGGAGAGGCAACCACTGGTATCTTCAATCTTGTGACCAATGCCAAGACTTGAGGAAACAGCACATGAAGTTGTGTCATGGGAGGTTTAAGTTAGATATTATGAAAAGATTTTTCACCCAGAGGGTAGTCAGGCACTGGAACAGGCTCCCCAGGGAACTGGTCACAGCACCAAGCCTGACACAGTTCAAGAAGAGTTTGCACAGTGCTCTCAAGAACATGGTGTGATTCTCAGGGCTGTTCTGTGCAGGGCCAGGAGTTGGACTCCATGATCCTTGTGAGTCCCTGCTAACTCATGATTTTCTATGATTCTGTGAGATCTTGAAGGCAACTCAGGGCAGTGGGAACCACAAAAACTCTTATCACTACATTTCCTGGAAAATCTGCACAAAGTAGTACCAACTTGGAAAGTTAAGATACTCTTCATGGGGATAACTGTCCTGATATACCGAATGTCTGGGTTTTGCTCCTATTTTTATTGTTATTGTTATCTAATAACCAAACCCTGACTGATGAGTTGTAAAGAGATATATGACAACAGTAAGAGACATTTGCCTTCCTGGTAGAGCCTCTAGATTCACCACCAAGTTCCCAGTCCTAAAACACTTTCCATGGAAACTCATGGACATAATAATGTGAAATAAATGAGTTTCAGGCTTCACCCGAGGCCCCCACCTTGGGCCACTCTGACTCACAGGAACCCACAGTATTGCCTACAATACCATAGTTGGGTTTTTGTAATTGTTTTCCACTGCATTAAGGCCACAGTAATAACAGAGTGTCGTGAGACCAGTACCAGATAGAAGAAATTCTGCCAAGTGAATTGTGCAGTGTGGAAGCAGCAATGAAAGGAACTGTCCAGAGACTAAAACATTTCCATGTTAAATTTATGATTTAATACTTGTTTAAGTTAAACATTAATATGGGTAAAGCAACTTTCAAAATAGAGCCAGTGCAGAGTTGATCCAAAAGTCAGCAGGACAAAAGAATCTGGAGCAAAAATCTGAGCCAAACCACTGAAGCTGATAATGTCTGGCAAGAAAATTCACCTCGGATAAGCTTGAGGACAAAACAACTCCATTAAAAAGCACAGATCAAACCTTGCCCTTTGCTGACTGTCTCTCTGCCTTTATTCTGAGCAGATGTAAAAGACTCGTGGTCTTGGAGGCCTGAAATACATTTTCTAAGAAGACTCTGCAGGATCAGGATTGCTTCTGTACTTAGGGATTCAGATTCCAGCGTGAGCTGCAGCTGACTCTGCCAACTTGGAAGCACAAGGACAGAAACCTTTAAGTGACTCAGGCCCAAATGGTATGTACTGGTAGAGAGCTGTCTTGAGCTTGCCAGGTATTAATTTTACTTTGACAAATTATGAAGGCTTCCTGTCATCTGTAAGGGTATCCACTACCCATTATTCTGGGCAAACAGTCTGTAAAATGAAACAGCAAACTTCATTAAAACAAAGGAAGACACTTCCTTGGCTGGCAGTTTTGGAAGAGTAGGAACTGAGCACCAAGGGTTGCACTTCCAGCTTCATCTCTGACTAGCTATATGGGAGGAAAAAAAGACAAACAATGCTTTTACCTCTCTGCACCTCAGCCTATACATTTATCAAGCAGGGACTCTACTACTCAGACTTCTCTTGAGAATGTTATGAAAATGAGTTACAATTTATAATGCATTCTTTGACCCTGGGTAGATGCAAATATTAAATTCTTATTCCCAAACCATCCAGCTTTCAAATTGCTAAATGTCATTATTGATTAAAAAAAAACAGGATATGAGTATTAATATCAATCATTTAATTAATTTATCATTCAGCAGAGTACAAGAGAAAATACACTCCTCTGATTTAATCCCATATATTTTGTCTACCTTTACTTGCCCATATTTCTCTGCCTTGACTGTACACGTGCAGCTGAGGCAGCTGCTGAGGAAGACAACAGCTGAATCTCCCAATGCAGAGACAGAGACAGACACCTTCAAAAGTGATTCGGATCCTGGCTGGGCTGACTCAGACTCTGCATGGGTTGACTCAGACTCTGAATGTGTCTTTATCTTTCCAGATCTTAACCTTGGTCTGTATTAGGAATGTGTCCAAGCTCTATCCCTGAGGCCAGATGGCACCATCCAACTGCCATACAGGCAAATAAATCTTTCTGCTCCCCTAATCCAGGTGTCTCTGTAGAGACCACTTGCTGGAAGCTGGTGGGCTCCCAGGTCATGAGAAGGGACTGTTTGAACATGGCTAGTGCCCTCCACTACAGTAATGTCAAGGGCCCTTCTGACAGTACCGCAGCAGTTCAAGTCCCGTGCCTTGCAACATCCTATGGCTTGTTTAATTTATTAGTAGAGGCGTACTCTTAGATGTATGAGATAAGTTTCTGAAATTAGATGAGACATGCTAGGACAACATAGTTATGTGAGGGATAGGATTAACTCTTTCTGTCCCGTAGGAATGTGACAATCCTACTTGTCAGGAAGAGGGGTAGCCCAACATCTAAGTTGTCAAGGTAGGTCTGTAAGCTAAATACTTCAAAGGAATGCAAGAGAACCTCATTTTGGTGCTCGGTGCTCTCAGAAAGTGGCAGTTTATTTATAGACTTAAGCTCAGTCATTTGGCCCATGCTGTGCTTAAAGCCCTGTACTTGGGACCTTCCAGAGCCAAGCAAGCCTGGCTTGTTCATATTCTCAAATGCGACCAGTCATCTGAATCAGGGATCCTCATCATTCCCTTTGATAAGTGTGGCCTCCTGACTAGTTGCTGACTGTTGTTTCCACCTTCCTCTTCCTGACCATGGTATCTTCAGGTCTTTTCACTAAAACACATCTCCCTCATCACCCATATGCCAGCATGTTTGCATTTATAGTATTTCACATGGAAACATCTCCCAGCCTCTACACACAGCTGGAGAGCGCTATGTGTACCAAATAAATAGATAAAAAGGAGTCTGGGTACCTGGGACTTGTCCATGGCCTAACTGTGAGTCAAACCCAGGAATTCAGGTCAGGATGTCTGACTCACAGCCCCCTGCCTGAACTAGGAGAGTGCAATAACTCACAACTATAATCTGAGCTCGTTTGATCCCACGACTATAACCACTCCCTAATGAATACCAGATACATCAGCCTCCACAAGGAGAAAGGAAAAAGAGGGAGGATTTCTCCCCTGGTGTCATAGAAAGAAGAGTAGTTCCTGGAATGTTTACCAAGCCACTGAACCAAAACTTTGTTTTTGTGTTCCAGCAGACAGTTTGTCAGAGCTTTTCAGCTCCTCATTTTACTTTATAGCTATTTTACAACCCAGATCTTGGAGCCTTTCACTAGAAACCCGTGATGCAAAGACAAAGGCTATGTCTAGTGGCAGATTAGATGAAGTAAGAAATATGGGGGTACTCACATGTCTGAGGAAACTGTGCTTAATCCTCAGCATTTAAAATTTAAAATAGTACTTTTAATTTGCCTTAAAATGTTAAAAAACATGAACTTAAACTTTACATGCCACTTAAGAAAAACTGCTCTAGATTTGGCCTCTGAAGAGCTTTGATTTGATTTTAGTGTAACTATTTGGAATTGCATGGATAGAAAAAGGCAAATGCTTCAGAGTGGCAGCTTTTATTTCTTTAGGGCAATCAGCATCCCCTCAGTGCAAAGGATTAAATCAAAACTAAATTAAGAGGCATACTACGGAGAAGTATTTTCAATATCAACAAAGCAACCATTGTCCTCACTGGTAAAAATGTGTGCTACTGCAGAGACCCAGCACAAAGCCTAGACACCACTTAACATCCTGCAGAGGGTTTAAGTGTTTAAGTGTTGGTTACACTTTGTGGTAAGGCTTAGTAATGGATGGAATATCACCCAAAAGAAAGAAAAGGGACAAACTATGCATCAACTACATTTAAATTTTGCCCAGCTTTGGGTCTGATTCTGTATTACCACAGCCCTTTTTTAGTGGATATTTGGAGTCAGCATGAGATACAGGATGTGGCTTCACATTTCAAGTCCTATCTGAAACTTGCCTTTGTAGTGAAGAGGACATACAGATATATTATCCATGATAATATTTCTTTGATGTAAATGGAAACTACACATAAATATCTGCAAACCAACTACCACCTATCAAAGGTAGTTCCACTCATCTAAAGGAGACAGTAGAACATGAATAATTTCGGCTCAGGGGCTACAGAAGCTGTATCTTCATTCCCACATTAAGAGGAATTGTGCCTTTACTATAGCCATGCAAACTGACCTGCACATGTGGTCCTTTGGGATCCTTCTATGGACATTACTGGGACTTTAGCTGAGTTTCCAAGACTGGTTCTTTGCTTAGGCATTACTGTAATTTTTCATATAATGGCTATGTTTGTCTCCTAGATTCTGCCCTTGGGAAAGAGGGTGCAGATGATATTTGCTGCTGCTCTGAATTTCCTGTAATCCATTCGTATTTCCAGCCAGGGCAATTGTGTGGGTTGGCTGCTGTAAGAATGAGTGGCTGGGTCTGCCCATCATGCCATTTCTACACAGTTGCTTCAGCCTTTTCTTCTATAGCTGCTGCTTCTCACAGACTTTCACAAAAGGAAGTTCAAGTGCAAGTTGAAACTTCCCAACTCATCACATCCCAGGTATGTTTGGAACAAGATACCAAGTTGAATCCTGAAGGTAAAAGAAAGGATATAAGAGGCAAGCCATAGTATGTGTGCACGGGAGAGACTAAATGTCTTTTTTTAGTTAGGTTTAAATAAGAAAACATGAGAAAAAGCTTAAGCTGAGGATCAGTTGAAGAATTCAGTGCAAAAATCGTGACAGACACAGCTTACTTCCCACAAGTATAAAGACATCAGGCAGTAAAACTGCCTTACAAACTAAATCCACATTTATTTCAATGTACCATCCCAGGTGTGAAGGCAAACAGCTTCACTCAGCAGCTTTGTGGCCAGTACACTCGGGCCAGCTAATCTCGATGCAGCACTGGGCAGAATTCAGCTGTTAGTTTCCAACTTCAGGCTTTTCCCTGTTCAGATCAGAGACAAGGACAAGGAAATTAGAGGTTCTGAGAGTTTTCCCATAGATTTTACAGAAAAATGTAACATTAGCACCAGGACTGCCATAGAGTAAACTGAGGACTGTCAGTCGTATCCATCCTCATCTCAAAGACCTGCATCACCAGATGTTGTTACAGAGGATACCAGAGACCCTGTGTAATCTGATCTCAGAGATAATTAATACTTTATCAGTTCCAAAATACCTGATCTGAGGAATTTTTTTTTTGCTTTTGAAATATTTTTTCTGTTCCTCTGGATATTCTCACTGGCCATATAAATGCACTAGCCCTTTCAAGAATCCTGCTAAACTCTTGATATTAATGGCTGTGCTAGACCAGTAAATTAAATAGAGTCATGACACCAGTTCTAACACTGCTCCAC
The DNA here is from genome assembly GCA_013399895.1 of Serilophus lunatus. Taxonomy (NCBI): domain Eukaryota; kingdom Metazoa; phylum Chordata; class Aves; order Passeriformes; family Eurylaimidae; genus Serilophus; species Serilophus lunatus. Next base: position 303,413 of record VXBA01005593.1, on the reverse strand, counting down.
ACTTGTCTATTTTGTTTCACGGTCCCTTGACATCAATTAGCACCAGCTAGCAGAAAATACCTGTTAGCACAGTGTAGAGAACAGCACCTTATTGGGACCATTCCCAGTATGTAGGATGGGTGTGGCTACCTTTTTTTTAAGGGGAAAAGAGTTTAGTCATCTGGGCATAAATCGTAACATGCCCTTTGGATTCATGCCAGGCAATAGTCACTGGTCTGTTGCATTTAGTAGTACAGCTGCAGAGAGTGGGATTTTTTGATAACGAACTCCATGGACCAGTTAAGCAAACTGTGAAAAGGATCTCTAGGTACCTAGAAGAATGCCCATAATATGCAGATAGTAGCTTGATCCCCTTCAGGGGAAGAAAACAGCACTTCCACCAAGAACCTGCAACTGTATACAAGTATATACTGTGCAATGGGTTTTCCACACTTTTCAAACCTTATCAGCAACCTAAGATTAAACATGCACAAAGAAGGCTTAGCACTGTCCCTCCCAAATACCTTTCATCCCTGTGGGCATGTTCAAGGCTTGTTCAAGACATATTGTCTTGAATCTGATCAGTCATCTTCAAGATAAACATGAAAACCTTCTAACCTGAGGTGCTTTTACATGAGTAACCAAATGAGAGGGTTTGAATTGCCTCAGCCAGCCACCACCCTGAACAAGTCTTCAGACTGACAGTGCACAGATATTTTCACAGAGGCAAAGAATACCTCTTTGCTCTTGAGTGCCACTTGTATAAAGAATTTGGGTGCTGGAAAGCACTGACTTGAGGACTCTGGTTCTTGCCAGTACTCTTCATTCTCTCAGATGTTGAAGGCCACTGAACTTGGAAGTCTGTGAGTACAGGTTGGGCAGAAGGATACCTCAGAGTCAGCGGTCAGTTAGTAAAAGTTAAAAAAGGCATAACTAGCGTCACTGTGGTTTGTAAGATCAAATATTGAGATGAAAACATCTGTGCCTGAATTTGGTAGAAATGTACTACTTAAACACAGAAGAACGATCATAAATATCTTAGAGACTTTGTAATATTTCTGTTTTGTTTCAGTATTGTGCGTTTGCCATATAAATGTCAGTTCTAGACAAGGGAAAAGCAGAAATGATGCACATTGCATCTCAGAAAACATGGGTGTTACTTTCCCCACTGAGCAATTCTGGTAATCTTTAATGATCTAGGGACATGAAGACCCTGGCAGAAAGCTGACTGAGCTATCAGTTCCTACTGAACTCCAACCCATGCAGAGATCCCCAGTGTTCAGCTGCAACTGAAAGGAGCAGGAAGAGTCCTTGTTGGGAAAGAGTGAGAAACGCTGAAAAGCTTCTCTGTTCTGTTAGGAGTATGCAAAAAATAGGCTTTCTGGAGCACAGACTTAAGGTCCAGGTTCATGATGGAGTTCAACCATCAAAATAATTATTTAGGTAAACAAGTCCATCACGCCATAGTTGCCACGGGCAGCATTGGAGTTATGGCAGCTGCTGCATAACACTAAACTCATTAATGCTTAATAGGAAATATTTTGGTGTTTGAGTAAAGCCTCCTACAGCCTGTCACCACCTCATCACTTGTGGCCTTTATTATAAAGACAAAGTTCTGGTAGGCCCCTTAGGATGGGCATTCCTCTGTTCTTCCCAGAGCTCAGAGTGTATCTACTTCTTGGTCTAGTACAAAAACCAGACAAGACAAGACATCTGGGAAATGCCTCTGGTTCACATGTGAAGCCCCTTACATGTAACAACTTAGCATCACTCAGCTGGGGCAGGAGGGAAGCTCCTGTTTAAACCCTGTCTGAATTCACTCAAATTCCAGGTGAGCAGTGTCCTTACCAGGAAACCAGGGACTTCCTTCAGTCACTCCAGACTTTTGTAGCTACTACCACTTCATACAGCTTATTGTACTCAATGCTGGCTCAAACAATTCTGTCTGACCTTAATGATAATTGCTTATTTAATATAATGTGAGAAATAATTGAGCTGAAGAAAGACCAGTTTAATAACAACAAAGAAGATGACACTCAGCATGGTCACCAAAGGTACCAGGAGAGCAAGTCCCTGCTGTGAGAAGGGGACTATTCTTTGAATAGAAACATCATGGATGTCAAAGGAGTCCCCAAGCCACAGGGCTATGAACATTCTCATTCAGCATAATACCTTCTGCCTTTTCACTGCCTCAAAATGTTCCCTATTTAGAAAAAGGAGTAAATAAGTGCTTCTACTAGGATTATGAGGAACAGCTGAGCCACATCTATACATTATATTGATTCTAATCTCACTTTTCTCCTATTTTGGGCTTACAATGTTCCCCTAGTTTCCCTTACATGTTTGTTGCTTTCTCTTATGAAAAGTAAAATGTCAAAGTACCTCAGTGCATTTTACTGTTATTCAGTAAATATTCTTTGGTGAGGGAAGGGTCACCTAGGTCTTTCACTCAATCATTTCTTAATCAGTCTGAGTTATATAGGTTAATACTTCAGCCTAGTCCTGTAGTTCACTCTGAACTCAGTTTGAAATGTTTGCATCCTAATCACACTTGCACATACTTTCCTAAGAACAGGAGGAAACTGCCCACAAGGTCTCTGTTGACCTTTGTAATACAAATATGATAATATTTGCAGTCAAGTTAAATAGTAGGAAATGCATCCAAAACAGTATTTAGTAACCCTGCTTGAGGAGAGGAGTGTCTATAGAGTCAGTAGGAATTGATACTGATGTCTCAGAGGACTTGGGAATATGAAGGACAAGGCAAACCCAAAAAGGGCATTAAGTAAATATTTAACTGAAGACTGCAATAACTTTCCCTTTTAGGTAAATCACTCTCCATATCTGAGTTCATCCCAAGGTGAAAAGGGCAGAGGGCAATTGAGTGGGCATCACCCAAGTAAGTCCAGAAACTAGTAGTAGTATTGCTTATGGGAAAATCATTAACCAAGACTGAAAAATAAGCAGTTTGAAAAAAAAAACAAAACTGAAAAACACAATGACACTGTCTCATATAAAGATGAGAAGTGGATGTTCCATTAACCATGTTTGACTTGAAACAGACTAGTCCCTCTGGCACATCCCTCTGCAAACACTTTCCACCAAAAGATAAAGATACATATGTTTGGAAGAAAAGGCCCTAATAGTTACATCCAAATACTGTTTCTCAGGAAGTGAAAGTGAATTTTCCCTACTAAAATCACTGCAATTCCAGCTTGCTCAGAGGCATATGCATCTACTTCCATCCATATATGCAATTCTATTTGATTCCTCTGTTGCATCCACATCCAGGCCCTGACAAAGTGGATGGATGCTCTAAGGAGAAGAAATATGAAGCCAGACAGATAGGTCCATGCCTTGTCTTGATTTAGCAAGTCACAGGCAGGTGGGCAATGTGTTGTGTGGCTGTCTGGAAAATCAATGCTTCACTTCATTAATCTATTATGATGACTTAAGAGAAACATATATGACTTTTATTAACTTACCCTTGCAGGAGAGTTTGGTTAGGTACATAGTTCTTCCCAAAAGACTTAATGGTAGGTTGGTAATAATTCAAGCCTCCAAAAAGTCTAAAAGCTAAAAGCTATATCTCTGTATAAAACCTAAGCACCACTGAAATCGATTGGAAGGTTATGCTGATTTTGATAGGAACAGTTCACTTTCTTGGGACTAATTTCCTTTGAAAGCTTTTTAGAGGGCAAAAAAAGTCTTAATTTACCACTGCTGGTTTTAAAGTTTCACAAAAGACACTTTCGTAAGGATTTATTTCACTATAATAAAAACCTCTTCACTTTAAGCATTATGCAAACTCATTCTGGCTGAAAGTGTGTAATTTTTTTGTGTTGGATAGTTCTTATGACGAACAACTAAAATATGTCTCTGGAGCTCTTGGGCTTGTGGGACTTAAATCATTAAAATATTTTTATGGGGAAAAGAATTATGAGTACAAGATGAAAAAGTACACTTTTGATCTGAGGGAAAGTTCATTCAAGTGTGCAGTATTCAGGGCACATGAACCCACTAATTAAGCATACATTTCCCTCAGATGCACTATTTACATGGACATTTCCCTCACATTTGTGGGTGTGTTTGTGTGTGTAGTGTTTACATGTCCTTTGTTGCATTTGGCCACATTTACTTTTGTATCCAAGTCCAGTTTGAACTGCAACCCACTGGTTTTTGAATACATAAGGCTGAAACTCCTTAAAGTAGAAAACATAATGATAGAGCCTTTTTCGCACCAGAAAATGCCGTGTAAACACAAAATTTTATTCAGCCACAAGAAGGATTAGCACTAGGCAGCCTGGAGATTTGGTACGCTTCCCTAAATTGAAGAACAATACAATGACGATTTTTAAAATTACCTCTGCATCATAAGCTGGATGAACAGGTTAAAAAAGGCCTAGTGACACTTAGCTGCTTTCCTGTTTCATTAGGGTCCCACACACTTTTACTAGCCTGCTACTAACAATGTAGGTAATGACCTTGCCATACACAATGCTAATGACTGCTTGCTTGGGATGGAGGGTATCCACAAAGTACATAAATGTTATGAAATATCTCCTGGAGTCGCTTAGCTGAACTCAAATATCTGCCTGGAGCACTGAAAAAAGGGAGGTTTCTAAACTGCTCAGTGCACAGACCCTAAAGGGAAAGGTTAGCGGTCCCTGCCTCTTCCTCCACTTAAGAGGCTTATGATTTATTTACATGGTGCGTTTTATAGCACATGAGGGATGCCTTGTGATATGGGCTTGGATTAAACAAAAAGACTGTAGCTATTGGTATGAAACTCAGTTCTCTTGTTCCTAGGGCTATTTTATAATATTCATATGTCTTGTAAACACAAAAGGAAAAATTACTTTGGGCAGTTTTTCAGTGTGTTTTATAAGGAAAGTCCACGGAATATATGGATAAAAAACTGACTGTAGTCTACCAGTTGCGAAGCTGTGGTAATCTATATGACTATCTGAATAAAAACAAAGTGGTTACTGTGACTGTGCCATCTGTCTGGCAAGATGCACCTCAGGTTTGTTTTAAGCCTGTATGACAGCAATCAACAAGCATTTCCTGAAACTACTCTCACAGTGCCTAGGAAGGGATCCACTTTCATGTTAAGGCCAGTTCACACATTTTGGCTTGCAGATATGACAGATGAAGTTGTTTTATGTTGTTTTGTACAGCTGATGGGCAGTGATTCATTAAGCTGTAGTAATGGAGACCTCTTATTGCATTCCTACATTCTCGGTTAAATGCCTGAAATGGCAGCTCCATGTTCCCTCTCAAACCCCAAAGTTCAATGCCTCAGTTCTGTTCTATAGTATGACACCACGGACTTTAGCCACTGTGCAAGGGTGCCTAGATGATGGAGCCCTTACTAATATCATTATCTAAATCTGTCCTTCCCTTTCCCTGTTCTTCCCCTAGCATTAGGATGAAGGTACTTGATATATCACGATTGACTGGTCTTTGTGCATCTGCTCATGCTGGCTCTGTATCAGCACTTTAAATGCCCTACTCCTCTTTTAGGTGTTTCTAGTGGATTTATCAGGACAATATATAGAAACTTACTTTCTCTACCCTTACCTTTCTTTTTTTCCCTCTCCATGTTTTGTCCCTGACATTCACCACCATCCTCTTGTGGTTGTACTCTTTCTTAATAGGTATCCCAAGTATTTCTCTAGTATATAGGCTCAGTGTCAGTGTATTGTTTCACTGTGTATTCAGATAGTCATGTTTGAGCTAGGAAACAGTAAGAAGGAGAAAGGCACGGACAAAAGTAGAGGTGGGGAAAACAAATAACGCCTTTCAACAGTTCTGCCAAATGATAGTCTATGCTGCACCAAGAGCTTTGCCTCTGTGTAAATCATATCTTAGGGTTTAAACATGCAATGGACCTTGCTCCTTAGAGTTAAGTGGCGTATGAACCCAGAAAACCACCTGTTAAAATGCAATTTCAGTGTCTGCTGGTCCCCAAAGTCTCTTAGAACAGATGTTGCCTTCAAGCTATAGTTACTTAAAATTTCACTGCATGAATGATCTCTGAGCTCTACCCCTGAGAAAGCAGACACTGGCATACAGGAAAGTCACTGGTAACTATTGGTACCATGGGACTGTGTGACTCAGAGTTCAGGTTCCATCTGGTAGGAGCTGGTAGCCTAGGCAAATGTGCTTAGCTTTACACCAAGAGATCAATCATAATCCTATTTTACAATGAGCTCCAGTGTTTGGAAGAAGGGGAGCAGTCACTATTAGAGTACATATTTTTTTCCTCAATGAGAAAAAGAACTTTTTTTTAATTCTTACCTAACGTAGGAAAATCTTCAAGGGACTAAACAAGGAAGTCTGCTTCTGGAAAGTTATCTTACCAAGTAAAAACTCAGCCCATTTGTATGTGAACTGAATGCATTCAAACAGAATCTTCTATAGCCTGATGTTTTTCTAGAGATGAGAAAGAGATGCAGATAATACGATTTATCAGTTTCACAGGTGTATTCCTGATGAGTGTATATTAGTGCTCTGTCAAGCCTAGCTGAAATTCTGACAAGGGATGGGGTTTCCTCTGGTTCCTACACTTAACAGTTTCTCAGCCTAGTAGTGGGTTTTGCATGACAGCAAAATTTATTATTGCTTATTTTGTATTATTCACCATTGATTTATCTGTTCGTACCTATACTATTTTCCAGTAATATATTATGCAACACATATAACATCTGGCATTTGGTATTTGTTCTCCCATCCCTTCCCTGCAGGTAAAGGTGAACACATCGCAGCATGCTCCAGAGGGATTTGGGACTGAGTATGTTCATGGTTTTGGGTTATTTTTATTTTCTTATAAATGTTCAGAATCCCATGAATTTGGATGATTCTATATTTGTGCTTCTTTTTGTTTCACTATGTGAGATAATACCAGTTTAGTACATCCTTCAGTTACTGCTTATTATCTCATCACTTCTAAACCTTCCCAGCACTCCTCCCCTCTCTGTGTAGAGGTCCATTAAAAGGATATGGCTCTGCTTTAAGGAATTATTCCCATGTGATTTTGGGGGGGGCGTCTCAAAGAAATCCTCTGGCTCTTGCAAATGACACACTCAGGAGCAAAGCAAGCTAAGTGCAAGCTGAGCTCACAGATGCAAGGCCAGCTTACTTACAGTGACCCCATATTTTTATCTCCATATAGTGGAGATGAGAACCTGTCCCATTGAAAAAGTAATCCAGATAAAAAGGTGGAGAGGACGGGATAGTATGTATCCTCTTCTCAAACAGCTTTGTGGAGTAAATAAAAATGCATTCTTCCATCTTGACGTTGGCCCTTTTACATCTATAAAAAGAGGTGTGATCTGTCTTGCTGTGTCTCTGCCAGGATTTCAGGCAGCACCAACCACCACTGAGCGTTGTTTTTCTAGATATAGCCTGTCAAAATGGAAGGAATGAGTCAGTGTTGTCCAGCGTAAAAACAACACAATTAACACCTATTTCATTTGTATTCCTGTCTCCTTATCTTGAAAATTAAGATGTTTGAATTGTTGGAGTTTTCAGCACACAGATTCCTGGATGTCCTTCCTGTGCACTAGTACTGTTGGGATCCATAAACACACACATCCTGAAGTGCAGACTTGCCTTTTAAGATAGTTAGGAAAATTCTCCTTGTTGGCACCTCTTCAAAGGCTGCTTCCCAGTCTCAGCTTTGGAAGGCAACTGAAACTGGTTGTGAGAGAGAGCCCATGATATCCTCCTGCTGCAGTCACAGGTTTGTTTTCAGAAGCTGAACGTTATTGTCCTTCCAAGCTGGACACCTAGCCCTGGGAATGCAGATGTGATCCTGCTGAGGGAGATGGTTATGGACTACAGGCTGTTTCCTATAGGTGGAACAAGCTGGTGAGCTGGTTAATGCTTTGTAGTGGCTCTTCATGTCTGCAGGGTAATTTGGTAGGTAGAGTATCACGAAAGGCAACCTGACAAACTCATTTCAAAACAAGTTTTTGACATATAATAATAAGAAAAAAATGTTCTTCAGCATTCAGACTGTGAAAGGAAAATTTCCCGTTGAAGGAAGTTCTGAAGACACTAGGATTGCTACAGGATTAATTAATAGAGGTTTAAAGCAATATTTCAGCTGTTTCTAATCACTCATCATCTCTCTCCAGTATCCCAGGGACCCGGGATGGGCAGATTCTGTGGTCACAGCTTTGTTTGTTATTTGGAGGGGGAAAAAAACACCTAGGTTTTCAAGCTTTCTGCATTCCAGGAATCCTCCCTTCTCTTCCTTCAAAGCTTGTCTCAAAACCCACTCATTGGCAAAGCAGTTGCTCCCACTCTTTGTTAAATTCCAGAATCATTCACTATTTGACACCAAGGAGTCCTTGTTATTGTATGTTGCAGCTGAAAAATGTCTTGGTCTTAGGCCCATGAACATGTTGTTGAGGGGTTAGTTGGGACATGGATTCACAGAGCATCCAGTAACTGCTGGAACAACCCAGTAACAGCTGGAGCATACTCTATGGTAAATGTGGCCTGATCCAGGGAGTTTGTTCCCCAGTGCTTGGGGATGAGGCATGCAAAGGGCTGTTCCCACAATATAGCTGAGCTTTGATAATTTCACGGCTACTGAACCTCCCAGTAGGTTGTTGATATGATCATATCCTGTTATTGTGCTCCCCAGGATAAATCTCAAGTATTCAAGTAGGACTTTTATCAGACAAACAAAATAACCTTGAATAATAGGTAAAAAAAATCCAAAGGCATCTAATGTTCTGGCATTAGCCTTAAAAAAGAATAGTTTATAAAAAAGACTTTATTTTGAAATTAACTTTTAACACAGAGAAGTGACTCCAACGTAATTTTTCAGGATGTGGATGTCAAATACCAGATCTGCCTTTGGTCCTTCCAGCCCTTTGAATGTCTACACAAACGTGCTTCCCATATAGAATCATACAATGTTTATGGGTTGGGATGTTAAAGATTGTCTAGTTCCAACCACTCTGCCATGGTGTTAAGATCCGAGCAGTGAGAGATGCCTCTGCCAGAATTAAGGTACAAACAAGACCACATGCTAAAGTTAATAGCATGGATTTTATTTAACAATAAATGTGAGGCAGAGAGGGAGAAAGAAAAAGAAGAGAGAGGAAGGAGAGGGAGAGAGAAATCAAGCAGAAGATAGTCCCCACCGGTGGATCCATCGGTGTCTTGTTAACAAGATTCTTCTTCACCCTCGACTTTCAGTGGTGGGGGTCCCAAGGTCTTTCAAAATTTTCCACTATTTGTGCATCTTAACAAACAAGGGAATTAATGCCCATTGCCTACATGGTTCTCTTTTTCTATTGGTTAAATTATTCCCTCATTTCTAATGCTAATTATTTTGCATGCTCAGTCTCTTTCTTCTTTTGAGTTGGTGGGCTTCTTGGATCAATGGGCTATGAGTTAGTGGTTGCAATTCCCCTGCCAGAATTACCTTTTACCCAGTCCCAGCTGATTTAGTTGGCTTTCCCTGTGGCCTGTAAATTCTGCATTCTTTTTGTCCATTACCAGTGACATATTCTTCTCCCCCAGCTTTATAAACCTCCCTCTAGGTCTGAGATAACATCCAAACAATAGTATCAACTTTATTTTATCTCAAGTTCTCACTGTGGAGACTTAACTTGCAGTCCAAGTTCCAGGTATCCATGGAGACTCTGGGGAGTCTTTGGTGGCCACAGATGCTATCTGTCTCATAAATTGGGGTGACCATTGTTTGACCAGTGATATACATACAGGCAGTTGCTCCTTTACACAGTTTGCCATAGTGAGAAGTTTTGTCTGGATGTGTTACCCAGGTTGTATTAACCAAACCTTGCCACTGCTAGGCCTGAAGTTAGCACCACTCTGTCACTTCCTTCTGTGGTTTTCTTATAGCAAAGTGCTTCCATGGCCTTAACAGTGTTTGAGACAGGCAACTGTGCTCTTTAAGTCCTTACATACAGGCAGGGACAACTTCTCTGAGAAACCTGTGCCAGTGCCTCACCACCATCACAGTAAAGATTTTTTTCACAATATCTAACCCAAACCTGCCCTGTTTCAGTTTAAAGCTATTCCCCCTTGTCCTATCACCACATGCCTTTATAGAAAGTTCCTCTTCAGCTTTCTTGTCTTTTCTGAGGTGTGGTTCATGACAAGCTAAACAAAGGTTCATGGGCAGTTAATGGCCAATGTTCATGGGCATGAGGAAAGAGCAGCTGAAAAGGCTATTAAATCAAATCATAATAAACTATTCATTTTTTTATTAGTATTGCCTGCTATTTTCTGTATGCACATTTTGCACATGATCTTCAAGCTGAGCAAAAATATGTAGTATGAATTATTCTGACCTTGCTTGGTATAGCTTTATATGTTTGCAAGTGTGCCTGTAAAAAACACTCTCATAACCCATATCTGAACATTGCCAGATGCATTTGTCACGTTGTGAAAGCAGGTAACGTCATTCACCTTCCGAGATTAAGGGCAGCACTGTTTAATTACAGGGACTGAATGTGCTGCTCTTGATCACAGTGGGCTGTGCCCTAAGCAATCTGTTAAAACAATTTTATACCACCAACAATGGCCTTACACTAATGAAAAAAAAATACACACACAAAAAAAAACCAAGCCAAACCAAACCAAAACACAAAAAAGAAGAAGCTGCAACATCACAAGTTTTCACACAAACCAAAGTCTAAACCCTGTATGCCACAGGGACGTACCTTCTTGTTTACAATCTGTGCTATACATCAGTTTAAAGTCATCTCTTGTTACTGCATGCAGTTTCTCCAACTTCTTGTTTAGTGCCACAAGGAATATTTCTATTTATATCTACTGCACTTGCCATCAGAAGGCCATTCAACACTATAAGAGTTTGATGGAAAAAAAGCATTATAGCTGAGAACTGATTGAAAATGTGGATGGGAAAGATGGCTTTTCACTTAGGGCACTATGCTGTACAGGTGAAACTCCTCAGTTTGACACATACTTCCCATGTGATCCTAAAGAAGTCCCTGTTCAGTTAGGGTGCAGGTCACCTGCTGAAAAATGGGAATCATGGGAGGCTGGAGCAAGAACTAACAGGCTGAAAAGGAGAAGCATTTTGACAGCATAGTTATAGAGAGGTCCCCAGAAGGAATACACTGCTAATCTAAGCAGGACCATTTCATACCTCATAGTCGTTCAATTAACAATACTTGGAACAAGACACTGTGAAAAAAGGGCCAAGTGCAATGTATATTTAATATTTAATTGCTGTTTTGTTTGGCAGCTGCTCTGGTGATCAATATACTACTGTGGAGCAGGACTCTCACTCACTCACAGAGTCATGAAGATTATGCATGACTCTGCAATCTTTCCAGCATGTCGTGTGCTGCATTGCTGACTAGCAATCACATATGTTCCTTATTCTTGTCTTTCCAGAGTTAAAAGTGAAATACATTTTCTCCTGATAAAGGTCAGGGAACCAGTTTATGTGCAGACTTTGACATTATTGTCTTCAGATTTGAACAGCTCTATGGTTAATATGAAGTTTAAATTTATTTGTTTGGAGGGAAACTTAATGATATACTAATAATTTTTGGTCTTAGTTATGTCACTAAGTGTAACACATGGGTAATTAATCTTTGTATTGGAGATTAGACCATGAGAGGAGTCGATAGGGTAGTCCTCGACTACTGAAATTTGATCAACTGTAATTGCTGGAAAAAAACATGTTCAGAAAGAGAAATAGAGACAAACAAGACTAATGAGAACTTACTTCCTCCCTCTATGCTTCTATGTCCAGGAGCACAAATGGGGCCTCCTGAGGTTTTGTTTCCAGGGCTCTTGTTTCTCAACTAAGATATTGGATTGTCTTGTTCCAAAACAGAATATTGAAGGCAAATTGAATGCCACAAACTAAGTAGGATATTGCAGCACCACTCTCCATATTGGTTTAATTTTGTGAATTCTGTGGCTCAGGAGATTATTAGGACCTTAATAGCCCAGCTCCAGCTCCTCCATTGTGTCTATTAGCTTTTCCCACACCTGCCACTACTTTCTATGCCAAACTGTTCCAGCTTGCAGCTGGGCAGATAGTCAGGAGAGGCATCTCATCTCCCTTTCATTGATTTTATGACTACTTCATATAATTCACTCTTTTGTAACTGCTTGACTTGAAGTTGCTTGATTGCACATTCATTGAACAATGTAATCCTGTGGACTCCTATAAAATCTCTTTGCTTTCTTCTCTTCCTTCTGGATTGCTTAACGGAACCACTTTCTGTAATCTTCCATAAGTCAGAGAGCGAGGGACAAGGGTAATTTCTAACAGGGTTCTTTATAGGTCTTTCACATAGTACACGGAACACCCACAGGCTAAAGCTGGATGTCACATCATGCACAGTAGGATTGGGTAATCTTCCCTGCCACAGTGCAAAGCATCTTAGCAGCTGTTCTACCTAAGCAAATTGAGCAAGAACAAAAAATATTAAGACATTTAGATTGGCTTCTTGTGCTGTAAAATTAAGGTTTTCACCTGTAGTTTTGGCTGTAATGTGTTGTAAACTTACACACTCTCATGAGGTCAGCTCCAAATACTGGGCTGAGAGATCCTTAAGCAAACCCTAAATGCTGCAGCAAGTACTGAAATGATGCTGGGGGCAATAAGGGACATTGGAACATTGTAGACTCCACTGCAATTTTTGCAGAACATCAGAAGAAGACGTGCATCCAATTTACGCAATGGAAGCACCTAAGTGGTACCCTGAACTGTACCCATCTAAGAAGCAAAACTTTAAAAATCAGAACTCACATGGCATGGTCTAAGCAGTCAATGGAAAGAGAGAAATGCCTTTGGAAACCTGCTGTGCTTTTGGAAATGAATTACCACCTAAACTGGGGGCCAACTTTTCCTGTGTTGGAAAGCCTAATTGGGCTCTCCCTCTATCAGCCTTCAACAACACATAACTCTCCAATGACTATACAGGACACCCAGCGTATAACGGACAAGAACTGTTACACTTAGTTTTGGAAATTTAGAGTCTAAGTCAGCTGCCTAAATTACCTAGATTAAACCCCATCCAGATTCAGCACAAGACTGAGGGCAAATTCCGCTCGAGGTGAGTACAATTTACAGTTCTCTTCCCGTCTGCATTATCAGTTTTAAGCTCAGCTGCAGTGCAGATATAGTCTGCTGTTCACATTTGATCCTCAACACCTGTAAGATGACCGCAGATGAGCAGCAGGTGACATCCTTTTTCATTAGGGAGGTCTTACAATAATTCATGATAATTATACATACAAGATAGTTAATACAATCTATTATTTGTTATTATCTCCTGTCCTAAAGTTGCATCTAGTTACGTAGAAAAAAATTTAGTGAAGTAACTGTTTCAACTGTCTTCTCAGTGTGCAAAGTAAAAAGGACATTTTTAAGTAGGACATGAAAACAGTGATGGGTTCAAGTGATTATCAGAATTAATGAACAGAAATCTGGGTTTCTGAAACTTGGTCATATCACCAGGCAAAATATCACCAGGGTGTCTGGCCCTGAATGTCTTGGTTTCTCTTTGAAAAAAAAAAAAGGCTATATTTCTCATTCTATTGTGAATCTTAATTGACTAATATTTTCAAAGCACTTTGTGCTGCCCAGAGGAAAGTCTTTTCTAAATGCAAAGTGTTATTAAATGTTAAGTTCATGACTGGATGAAATTTTTAAAACAAACCATATGAAAAGCAGAATTAAGAGTGGAAATGCTGATCTAGCTATTAATTACTTCACATCAGAGAGTGGGCAGATGGTCTCCTTTTATGTTGTTTATTTCAAACAAGCAACTCTGGGAATCTCCTATGAAATGAAATTCAAAAACCAAAGGCCTTTCATGGGTATTTTTGGTTTATCTCCACATGAATCTTAAATTCATCATGTGAAGAGAATGTGGAATACATTTTTTTCCCCCGTATACACTCATTTTCCCACAATGAATAAAATCCATTTTCTTGCACAGTTTGTCTGCTCATTCACCCTAGGGTAACAAAATAATCCAGAAAGCAGGAACACTCTGTCCCTGAACCCTGTTGAAAATTAAATAAATAAATGAAAGGAAAAGAGTGATGACTCGTAGGGTTCCCAGGGATATCTTGGAGGGTTCCCAGACAAACCTGCCCTATTAACATCATGTACACAGTGACCACCAACACACGAACCCCAGAGCTCCTAATTCCTGAGCTATTGCTCAGCAATGAGTAATAGAGCCTTGTTCAATGACTCACAGAGGCTCTGAAACAGAGCCAAGTGTCAATAAATATCCAGGTTTTAGAAAATGTGAGTGGAAAGGGGAAGATCTCTTGTATCTGCCTGCACTAAAACAGGGGAGAAGCCTGGCAGGCTGCAAGGATAGGGCTGCACTTTAATTATGGTTGTTAGTACACAAACTGTCATACCAGAGGCTCCAGCACATTCAGTACTCCAAAGGAATTTTGCTTCTGTACTTCATCTTCTTTTCCACCCTCCTTCCAGGACACACGTAGACCTTCTTTTTCAGATTTAATCCTTCAGTTATCAAGATCACTCTGCTAGAAATACAGCGTCCAACCAGGTTAGATCCTTCTCTCAGGGCAGAAAAGCTTTGCTTTTCCCAGGGAATAGTGATGTGAATACACAGTAACAGAGGCAACCAGCTTTAGCAAGAAGAAAATAATTGCTGCCATAACTCAGTGTATAAGCTGTAGTGGAGAAACCAAACTTGTCACAGGTGGTCTCTAAGGGTTCATCCTAATTTATTTAGTATGTTTAAATATTAGACAGCACCTTGAAGATATACCTGCATTCTTTAGGATGAGAGGAGTCAGGCGCTTCCCATCTGGTGATTCACAGACCTTTAGACTCTCAGTTTAGGGTGGGAGAAAGTGGCCTCTGGAGACACCTTTCTCTGTTTGCTCAAGACTAGGCTCAGGATTAGACTCTGCTCACTTAATTTAGCTTCCTCATCCTGTTTTCAACAGTTTAGCAATATCTAATCTCTTAGGAGCGTTTTGTATTGTTTTTGGCCTTGAAGTATCTTCATTTTGTTGTATTATACAATTTTTTCTTATACCACATTGGCAATTTTACAGTTGAGCGAGTGATAGTTTGCCTTGTGATAAAGGGATGACATCAATTTCCTCATTTTTATTCTGGTGGTTCAGTTGTAAGAATCTGTTAGACTAATGTTTAGCTGCTCCCTGTACTGAACTCTTTCATATTCTGCTAATCAAGTGTCAAAAGAGAGGAGGGTACTTAAGAGCTGGCCATGTTGACATTCACAGCTCTATTTCAGTGCAATATCCACTAATGCATACTATCCACCCACATACTGCTGCTAGACGCATGGTGTATCCTGTGGATATGTTTTGATCTTAGTAAGTCTTAGATTTTAGAATTATCTGTAATTTGTGAGAGCACTTTTAACTTGGAATGTCTCTACCTTTCTCCCCTCCTATTCCTTCCATTGCTATCTGTAGTGATCTTGGGATACAGACACAGAGTTTTACATTGATTTTGATAAGAGCTTTGGACATGAAATTATTTTGTTATGAAATAGCTTCTTGCGATTCCAGGGAAGTGGCTTTTCATTTAAGAATGGCTCACTGCAATCTTTGCTTCTTACAGCTTTCTCTGTATCGATGATGGATTGTCTTCACTCAGCCCTGGGGAATGAGCTTATTCATCAGCATTGCACATGCCAGTAGGTGTCAGTGGAGTAAGTCTGAGCTCCCTAGGGATGGACCTGTGGCTTGCAGTATCCTTCCCTCCTAATCTGGAAGTAACACAAATTAGTTCATCAATTAAGATTCATTATGGCATAAATTAGCCGTTTTGCACAGTTCACCCTTACAATGATCTGTGTTTTCTCCTTGTAGTATATAGCAATTCATAAAGCATTAACTTTCACATTTGGCATTTTCCACAAGTTACAAAGTTTTTGGAAGCCTTCTAGAATTCTGCATGTATCCAATAGCATAAATGGATGCACTGGCAGTGTTTGCACATTACAGCTACAAGTTCTTCCTCTGCCTAATTTTTTCATTCCCATTGCAACATCAGAATTCCCCACTGTAACCTTAAGTATGTCTATTTGCAAAAACCCCCAATTCAAACTCATTTCTGCCTGGCTCATTGTTAAGATTGCTGTCTTCTCTCTCCCCTTTGAAAACTAAACTAAACTAAAACAAACAAACAGAAAAAAACCTCCAACCCACATCTCTCTCTGACACATGAAGCTGGCAACTTATGCTGCAGAAGTTTAGACCCAGCTGCTGTCCACCTCCTTTGCCAGAAGTTAATTTCTCAGAGCAGAGTCAGCAGAAGCACATATCTGCCCAGTCACCAGCAGCCTCAGTGCAAAGCCAAACTTCAGCTGGAGTTTGGCACATCATGATTTTTAATGATAGGCAGCAGCTCTGTTTAGAAAATGAACACATTGGTTAAAATCTCTTTCTACAGTTGTCTCATGCATGCAGGTTCCATGACATAAACTATATTACCTAAACTCATATCTTCTCAGCAGAACATCTGAGAGAGATTTCTCAGCAAACTATCTAGATTAATCGACTTTTAGCAGTGCAAGTGTTCCTGTGCTTTTATCAAATGGTTTTTTAAAGTGTTCATTTCCTATTTTTGGGTTTTCTTGTCTCCACAGTAAGTATGTTTTTTTAACTACAAGCACTCAGGAAAAATCCTCTGTGTTTGGAATGAAGTGATCAAGTCACTAACTTCAAAAATGTTAGCCTTCATTTATTTTAAGATGCATAAGAGACTCAAAATCTCCTAAAACCAGACCTAAAGGCTTTTTGGAATACAATTTTGACAGCTATAGAATTGATTGAAGACTTGATGAACAGATAGATATTTTGCTAACCTTTGTATTGCAAAAAACCAGCACTTAATGGGAAAACCAGCAAACATTTCTACTTTACTTATGTAAATAGCATGATTTTATGCCACATGATTCAGAAACCTGCCTTCTTCTTCTTTTTTTCTTTTTTTTTTAAATTTTGTAATTGCATAGGACTCTGCAAACCATTTATGCTGACTTTACAGACATTTTTCTAAATGGCAGCAAGACTGAGAGCTCTGCTCCTGGTACGAGAGCATGCCAGCAGCTGAGTACATCTGTACCTGTTCAGCTGACCTTTCAAGCTACTTCTCACTTTCAGTTGTTTGCTTTCCTTATCAGTCCTGTATTTCATCAATAGACGTCTGAAGAACTCTGTCATGCTTAACTGAATGCACAGCAAAGGTCAGTAAGAGGCTGCTGCCCTCTGTGAACTTGCTGTTGCTCAGAAATGTTGTGCTGCTGTTTTCCCCTTCCCAAAGAGTTTAAAGGAGGCACGCTTTTGGATATAGCACAAATTAGATAATTTTTCTAGGTGGCCATGATTGCAATTTGACTTGATAGCTCTTGATTGCTAATGGCAGAGCTAATACAATTATATAAAGGCCAGTCAAGATAAGCAGGTTTCCAAGAGGGCCTTGTACCATACCAGCACCAATTCCTCTAAGAGTCTGAGAAATCTTCAACGGATGAATTCATCTAGTCCTTACTCTTTCATTTTTCATATTGGAGACTTGCCCACTGAGGAAGATATTCTTTGGGGTGAATATAAAGATTAATACATAAATATAGCTTTTGGAGAGTGCCCCTCCTAACATCAGTAAGCCTTGACTTCTAGGAACGAGATTCAAAAAGTGAAGAGATGACAACTGCCTGGGTGTAGAGAGAAGGGTGAAGAAATGCTATGCATGCCAGCATGCAGGTTTCTTCATGTTATTTTCTCTTTTACCATATCCATGTTTACCTGGCTCTGCAGGGATTTTCATAATGTTCACTTATGTACAACCTAGTATTATTTACTCATTTTACAATGTTCAAAACCATCTATTTTTAAACCTCACCTTTTCACACATATAAGTAAAACATTCAAAAATCACATTCTCAAAGAAGAAATGAATAAATTTATGACATAAAAATTATCATCTCTCATTAAAAGTCTCTCAATATGTTCTCTTCTTTCATCATATAGACCCGTACTGCACTGGAAGACTTAAGAATGTCAGAATATGACCTAAAATAATAGAACAGTTTAGATTGAAAGGCCATCTAGTCCAACCACTCTGCAGTGGTCTGGGATGTCTTCAACTAGATCAGGTTGCTCAGAGCTATATCCAAACTGACCTTGAATGCTTCCAGGGATGGTGTATTCACCACCTCTCTGGGCAACCTGTTCCTGTGTTTCATCACTCTAATCATATAAAAATGTTTTCCCTGTATTACTCTGAAACTATTGAATTGATCAAATGCTAATTGCAACTTTGCACCATCAAAAAAGATTGTTCAGAACATGTTATGCTCACTTTTGTGGTAGCAAGTCATTATTTAAACCTACTCTGACCAAACTCTGGTACAAAGAAAAATATTTTATTACTTTAAAGCTGGAGGACTGTTAAACTTTGGTGGCCATGAACTAACAAACTAGCTGCATATCAATTGTACATGTACATATCCCCATGCCCTGATAAATGTGAGCTATTCAGAAACAAGTTAACCCAACTGCCTGTATGCCTGTCTCAGTCAGGCTGAAGGCAACACAGATCACTATAGTGTACTTTCACTTGTAGTTAACCTACCTCAAACTGCCTTCACAGCAGCACTGAGTCAGGATGCGCATGAATGCATCAGCTGACACAGTAATTTTAGCCCTCAGTAATTTGTATAACAGCTCTTGTTCATGTGTCTGAGTCTTTGATCACCTCCTTGGCTTCTTTTATATTACAAGACATTATTGGCATATCTTCTGTTTTTCTTTTCTATTTTATTTTTTTGTGAGCTGCAAAATTTTACTCAGCATCATTTTAATGGATCCATATTGTTAATTCGGTCAATTACTCTGGGTTTTCTAGCAAAAATAATGGTCCAAGTCAGACTCATGGCACACTACCAGTTGGAAGATCAGCTTTTCTCCTTCAAATAATAAACTGGCTTCAAAGGAAAAACATTACCCACCTGTTTTGACTTCAGAACCTTTTGCTTGGAAATGTATGATGTTACTCAAAAATAGTATTATCATGCAATATGTAAAAATGTACTCTCATACTGTATATAGAAATATTTTCTAATTTAAAATATGTCTAAAATCTACAGCTGGACTGTAGCAGTATTTAAGTCCTATTGAAGTCAACTGTAAAACCTATACTACCTTCTATGGAGGGAAGCTAAAAGCCTATGCACCTATGAAAAATACCCCAGAATTCAATCAACATTATATGCTTGTGTATCACTATAACTTCTCTTTAGTATAAAATAAGATGTTAAATAACGCATTGTCTTTGCTGTTCTGCCCATTCCACTTCAAGACTTTGGACACTGAGTATCATGCATGTGCACTACAGGGTTAATGCACTGATTAGGACATCTGTAGTAAGACAGGGGAAAAACAACTACAGCTAAGACAGCTTTTATATTAGAGAGGACAAGAGAATTTATTGACTGAAGTGTGGTTATCTCCATCCCCATTTTTCATTTTAAGAGGCACAAGTATAAACTATCATCATTATCACTTAAAACTAGGCAAAGCCAGGAAAGAGGTCCAGAGGTCTAATTAAGGCTTTAATTGCACAATTGCAGATGGTTTTTGTCTGGATGACAGTGAAGTCTCTCAGTGCTAAAGAATAACAACATAAGAGGACATGTCAAGCAAGTAAATTGTGACAAAAAGACAGCCTACTCCTAGATGACAGAGTAACCAAGGGACAGACGGCCAGGACGTACGGATGCTGTTCCCAGCTCCATTGCTGTCTGAGTATGTGACCATGAACAATATGTCCATCTGTAATATGTTTGAGAAAATATGGAGTTAGCACAGTGGCATTAACATTACTTATATTTTAAAAAAAAAAAAACACATTAGAACTTTCCTGCATGGGACAGGTTGCAGTAATACAGATTTTTAGCACCAGAGAGGATTGTTCTCCCATTGCAGGGATCTGCTATTTTATGGTAGCAAGTGATCATCTGTGATATTCTGTCTGTAACCTTAGGTCTGTATTTGTTAGAGGTGAATAGAAGGGTTCTGGGTCTGCTACATCTGGAACAGACTTTTGTGAATCCTTGTAGATCAAGTATATAATTGCTTGCAGATAAGGAAGGCTGGCGCAAGGATCCCCGTGGTGCCTTCAAATCCCAGCAGGATCAGGGCAGTGATTGTTCCCCTGTACTGGGCACTGATGAGGCTGCACCTGGAACTCTGTGTCCAGTTCTGGGCCCCTGACTCCAAGACAGACATTGAGGTGCTGGTGGGTGTCCAGAGAAGGGCAACAGAGCTGGGGAAGGATGTGGAGCGCATGTCTGATGATGAGTGGCTGAGGAAGCTGGAGGTGCTTAGCCTGGAGAAAAAGAGGTTCAGGGGGACCTTCTCACTGTCTACAACAACCTGAAGGGAGGTTGTTGCAAGGTGGCGTCAGCCTCTTCTCCCAACTAACAAGTGATAGAACAAGAGGAAATGACCTCAAGTTGCACCAGGGGAGGTTTAGATTGGAAATTAGGAAAAAAATTTCAACAAAAGGGCTGTCAAATACTGGAACAGGTTGGCTTACAATCCCTGAAGGTATTTGAAAGATGTGCAGATGTGGTTCATGGGGGCACAGTTTAGTGATGGATTTGGCAGCATTAGGTTAAAGTTGGACTCAATCTTAGAGGCCTTTCTATATGACTCTATGATTCTGTCTGTGATCCACATTCTTCTACAGCACTTAAGTTTTTTCTTGCCAGTTTGTTGTACAGAGAGGTCCCAATCAAGGCTCACAATCCATGCTGTGTTAGGCTTCTTGTGTCATGATGAATTTAAATTAACAGTCCAAATGAATGGATAGTATACATCCTCTGCAAAATCTAATAACCCATGGCTGCACAATGCCAAGAATTCTCAAGTTATGTGATTGGAAAATCACTAAAATTAAAGTATATAACTGCAGCTTAATTCATTTCCTGAGAGGAAAGATAACGCCATAGAAGAATAGACATTATAAGGTATCAGAGATTCATTCTCTGGTCAGTTTAAAGAGTATTTCACTGGCATTCTCTTAGATGCCAAACTGTTTAAATGCAAGGCTGCAGCACAAGAGGTTTCTTAAATTACTGGAGGAATAAATTGGCTCTTGTAACATTCTTTGTAAATTCAATTGCATTCTGTAGCAACCTACAAATCCCCAAGTGTATGTAGAATCTCACTCCACAAAACATTGTTTCCTTCCCGCTGCTGAAAAATAGCTTAAATAAATTCCTAAGAGCTCAATGATAATTTTGCAGTTCATTCTTTTACAGCTTTTTTTTTTTTTTGTAATGGTCTTTCAATTTTTTTAATTAAGAATTTAACCATCTCTTCAATCAAATTTGTATTCAAGAGAGGCTTGCACATTCAACAAAGTGCATTCACATGCATCTGACAGCAAGCACTCTGCATCTTGGAGATAATGAATCTAAATCAGATTCAAGCTTTATTTTGCACTGCCAGGTGAATTTTAGAAGCCTAGCATACATCATTTATTTCTCACTAAGTTGCAAAAAATTTTGATGGCTACTGTCAGCCAATGAGATGAGATAGCCCCTGGCAAGACATGAAACGTGGCTGCAGAGAAAAATGTATTTTTACTCTTATAAATACAAAATAAATCTCTGCTTTGAGCAGCACATACATTAGAATTTTAAAATGAAGGAAATTAAGTATCTGAAAGAGTCCAGATAGTAACAGTAAAGTCAAAAGCATATATGTGTGTGTATATCTTCTTGTAGAAATGTGTGCATGAGCCTTATCCTATAACCTCAGCAGTCAATAGTGGGATATATTATATGCAGCCATTTCTGCATCCCATTTAGAAATGAGACACTACAGATGCAGCACTCCCTTTACTCCCCATCTTGCACCTTTTTCCAGTCCCTTGTAGAAGGGCTGTGTAGGAGTTCCCACCTTTGCCATTTAACCTGTTGTGTAGCCCCAGATTTCTTCATTCCCTTGCCTAAATTCCCAGGCTGTATCAGAAGAAGCATGGCCAGCAGGTCGGGGAGGTGATTGTCCCTCTCTACTCCACCGTCATGAGGTCCCACCTGGAGAGCTGCATCCAGTTCTGAGCTCCCAGTGCGAGAAGGACATGGACCTATTGCCGTGGGTATAGAGGAGGCCATGAAGATGATCAGAGGGCTGGAGCACCTCTCCTGTGAAGACAGGCTGAGAAAGCTGGGGTTGTTCACCCTGAAGAAGACGGGAGTCTGGGGAGACATTACTGCCGCCATTCACTACCTAAATGAGGCTTACAAGAAAGATGGGGACAGACTTTAGCAAAGCCTCTAGTGATAGAAAAAAGGGTAATGGTTTTAAACTAAAAGGGTAGATTTGGAGTAGATGTAAGAAAGAAATTGTGGCTATCCCATCCCCGGAAACATTCAAAGATATGTTAGATGCGGCTCTGATCTAGCTGAAGATGTCCCTGTCCATTGCAGGGGACTAGATGTTCTTTAAAGGTCTCTTCCACCCAAACTGTTCTATGATTCCACATTTGTCCCCCTTGCACATATGGACCATAAACTTTTGAGGAAGTCCCTGACGTATTTCCAAGCACTCTTGAAATTGTGATAATAATTCTATCAATTCAGGGTCAGGAAAAGAAAACAGACTTCTCTTCTGACAGTTCACATACAGTTTTATGGTTTTGTTGTGACTTTCAGTCCAGCACTTATAGGGAGAAGAAAGATATATAAAGCCAAGATTGATATGGCAACTCCCTCCCAAGGGTCTAGTGGGTTGTGTCCTCATCCAGAGGCTGAATCAATTATGTGGGCAGCTTTCTCAGTTTCAGATTGATGCTCTGGGAGAATGTTGTCTGACAAGCACCAAAGCAAGCTATAAAGCTTCTCTATTCTGTTGTGCTTTGGAACAGTATTAGGCAGGAGAAGATGATTTACTTTTGAGAAAACTGTGTGGAATCATCTCAGTGACAATGAGCTAATTCAGTTAACTCTCTGTGCTAGTTTATGGGCACTTTTAGTTAAAAAGAATTATGCTTATCTTTGTACAAAAAGAAGCAGTGCTTCATGAGTTCTGAAAAAAACCCTTGAAGAACATTAAAAAGCAGGGTAAGATTCCCGAGAAGTGAAGCCCAGCCCAAAGAGGTGTCACATTTACTTTCACTTACTGAGGTAGGTGAAAAAGAAATACTTGCCCGCACCACTCAGGAACAGAGGAAAGCTCTCAGAAGTCCTGTGGCATGGGAAACATTTCTTTCTCCTACAGGTTCCCTGGTTTTCATCAAGCAAGGTATGGATCATAAATTTTTTCTTCATTATTGGTGTGTGCCTTTCATAGTAGCTGTGTTAATTTCTGTGCTTTTGTACCTTGTCTTTAATAATATATAGTCATCTACTTCTCTGCAAAATTGAGGTCCACTCAAAGGTTTAGAGGATTAGGAGGCTACATGGTTTGTAGATACAGCAGCCAACAAAGTCCTACCCTTTTCCCAGAGAGGGAAGTATTATATCCTTGGCATTTTTCTGTACATGAGTAAATCTAAGCAATCAGCACTGCAAAAGATCAAATGAAAGCTTTCCTTGCTTGGGTTATTCTAAAGATTCAAATCTATTTCAGATGAAATTTTGAAACTTTCCCTGTTAAGCACATTGTATTTAGTAAATCCAAAAGTAAATTGATACAGTAGAAACTATTAGAAAATCTGTTCTTGGTAAATTATTTTTGTATAATTGATCTTTTAATTGAAAATTGAGACTAGTTAGGGTTTCTGGACTTCCTGTATTTCCAGCAAGCTGGAAATTTAGTCCATTGTAGATCTGAAACCCTCCTATTTGACCCTACTTACAATGACATAACAAGGGATTTTATCCAGCCCTGAAATTGTCTTTCCTTCTCTTTCTCTCTCTTGTCACTAGGCTTGGACAATGTAATATTCAACATACAAGGAAATCTTTTTTTGTCTGCAGAGATTGGGTTAAAAATGTCAAAGTAGTTTGTGAAGATTTTTCATAGAAAACATTTCCGGTTGAAGAGGAGATTATTTGGGAAATACTGTCTTTGTGTTATGGAGAATTAATTTTTTCCTTTATGAGAGAAGCAGCAATGAAGCCTGTGCATCATCTCCCATGTATGACTTGGGTTTTATGAAAATCATTTCTCACAAGATCAAAGTCTTAAGGTTTTTCCAGTATATACCTATAAAAAAAAAAAAAATTGACAGATTTCTTCTTGTGTCCTCTTTGCACTGAGAAACTCCTTGATTATTACTTGGCCTCAGTGATGCACACATTTCTTACCTCCACTGTCTTGATCTTCCCAGTAGCGTGTATCCATTTATTACCAATTTCCAAGGTAAAGACACGAAGGAGAAACAACCTCACTGTCAGGAGCTTTTTACTGCCACATTCCTATTAGTTGTTAAGTGGCTGTAGTCCTAAAGTATGAGGTTTGAATATAATCATTATCTTACAGCAGATGCATAAATATCCTGAGCACATGAAGGGCAATGCATGAAGCCATACACTCCTTAGGGAGCAATCATAAGGTCATGGAGTTGAAGTCTGTTCTATTCTATAAAGTGCCTATAAACTGCCAAGGCAAGGAAGAACAGCCATATGTCATCTTTCACTCTGCAGTCAATTCTTTTGTGCACGGACTCCATCATTTATCCACAAATACATTAAAGCATATTAAAAAATATTACTGCAGACAGGAGAGCATCCCTCAAGCAAACCAGATTTGAACTTCATGATGGGAACGCAAGCATGGCAGCGCTCTGTGATCAGAAGTTGGAATGACTTCCACTCTTTTGGGGAGTAATCAGGGTACTGCTTTTTTCACATGAGAAGTGGTATCAAGGAGGATGTTTTCACCATTTTAAAGGATGAAAGAGCTCACTTATTTACAAAAAAAAACCCAAAAAAAAACACAAACCCCCCCAAAACAGATGCAAGGACCTGCCTTCTTCAGTGAATAGATTAAAATGTAAAGCAATATATGTAATGCACACTACATACATAGCCTGTACATTATATAGACAGCACACGTCCCATGGCACGGCCGCCGGGTCCCCGGACGGGCGGGTGGGTCCGCCATCCCCGGCGGGGGCGGTCCCCGGCCGCCTCCTCCTGCCCGGCGCCGCCGGCTGAGCCTTAACAGGTAACGGAGGAGGGGCGGCCACCGCGGGGTCGCGGTCGGATCCGCTTCCCGGATTTCCTTTCGCTTCGGTGGCTCCTCCGCGCCGGGCACCGCTGGGGCCGGGCCGGGCACCCCTAGGCCGGGCACATCTGGGCCGGGCACCCCTGGGCCGGGCACCCCTGGGCGAGGCCGGTCCCGCCCCGCGGGGCGATGGTGCCGGTGTGCGGCGGGGCCGGCGGCCGCCGCCTGCTCGGCGCGGTGGGGTCCGGCCGGGGGCCGCTCCTGCTCGGCGGCGCCCGGGGCCGCTGCCGCCCGGCGGATGGGTCCCTCCCGGGCGGCCCCGGGCGCGCCCCGGCCATCAAGAAGAGAGGCTACGACATCACCAGGAACCCGCACCTCAACAAGGTGGGTGCCCGGGCGGCGGGGACGGCAGCGGCGGTGGGGAAGGGGCTCGGGCTGGGTCGCAGGCGGCTCGGTTTGGGGGGGCTTTGGCAGCGTTCCCCGTGTCCCTACCCAGCTCTGCTGCGAAGGGGGTGGGATGTTGCCGTGGGGGGAGTGGTCGTGGGTTGACCTGAGCAGAGCACGGGGCGTTTGATGGTTGTTCACCTGCTGGCTCGGTGCCGCAGCCTCCTTTGGAGCCGGTCCCCTGCCTGCCCTCTGCTGCGGCTGTAGCGCTGGGAAAGCCTGTGCAGGGCAGAAGTGCCTTTGCCCGGGAGCTGAAGCAATTTGCCAGAAATCGCAAAAAATTGAGATGGAGAAGGCGTGGCTTCTCCTCAAAGTCCCATACCAAAAACCTGGGTTATTTTTATGTGTGTTGCATTACGCATGTAGCATTGGAACGGGTGGGTCATTTATGCCTTCATGTTAAAACAACCATGGGTGGTGGTTCTTTTTTAAAATGTCCCTTTCCCAGCATACCCACAGCAATGTGCACTCCGCTGCCGAAGCAGAGGGTTTTACCAGGCTCAAGCTGTATTTGTTCTCAATAGTGGGAAAACATCAACAGTATAATTATCATAATAAAAAAAAAAAGGTAATGCTTTAGGAGAAAGTTTTCAGCAAAGACTACAAGGCGTGTGAAATGAGACCTTGTAACTTAATCCTACGCTACTTTTCTATCTCTTTGCATAATTTGAAGGAAGAAAAAAAATCTGTATGCAAATTTTGGGATCAAATATGTCAGATTCAAGAATATTTGGTTCCGGTTTCTTGTATTAATATTTCTATTAATAAATACAAATGCATTAATTTTCTGAAATAAGCAGATACTGAACATGATACTGAGGGTTGATGGGGCTGTTGCTTGGTATATAGTTATCCAGGACATGAGCCTTCTGTGTCTTCTTCCCAACTGGAGACTCTTCAGATGACAATTTTTACTTTGTGTAGGGTATTGTACACTGGGCTGCACCTCTGGTACCATTTCAGCATCCATGGAGACGAATCCCTAAGCACTAAGGCACATGAGGGCACAAGATGTTACTGCATGTGCAACAACTCTGAAGACAACCTGGTTTGAATCATTATACAGTGCATATCTGTAAGGCTGAAGAGGAATTGCCAGCTATATAATAAATAACAATAATTTGTCAGTGTCAAGAGGTTTTAATGGGTTTTTTCTTCAGCATTTGGCCTTGTTCTTTCGGGTTCTCCATGATAATTTCAAAGAGTGGCATAGCTAATGTTTCCAGTGTTCTTACATGTATTGATTTGAGCTGCAAAAATGATACTTTGACCTTTGCTCGGTATAATGCAATAACTACACATGAACAGTTGATTCTGTCACTATATTTTTAATGGATCTGGCTGCCACAGAAGTAGATCTTGAACGTCCCTTGTGAAAATTTTCAGAACTGAGGCTTCTCTAAAGTGTTTTCTGCCTTCCTGGTGAAATAAAGAATGTTTTCTGTGAGTCTAAATGGAATTTTGATCCATGTGGACAGAAGAGTAGAAAACTGCTTCTATTAGAGGAAAAATATATTGCAGCACGCCATGGTTGATCGGTCATGAGAAGTCTCCCAGCTGGTTTCCAGCCTGGGTGTTTGCTGTTTGTTATGTTCCTGTGTCAGTGCAGGCCTTACAGTCACTGATATAATCATCTATGGAACATCCAAGAGAGGACAGAAATGGCTAACATCTGCTGTAAGAGATAAGGACTGCCTGTCTACACATCTAGGTCACTAGTCATTACTAAACACTGAATCCCTTTTTGCAAACTTTTCTAAACAGGCTTCTATCCCTCTGTGGCTCTTAACAGTTCACTGTAGCCTCTAAAGAATTGCCTGTGGTCTACTGAAATGGTATGTTTCAGGCAGTTCATGTGTCGTCAGCATGTGATTGATGGCCCCCTGGTCTGCTGGTGCAGGTCAAAATTAGGAATCTCAGGAGGTTTTCAGCTGTTGGACTCTCATCACATGGCGAGGGCTGTTTACCCCTTCGGTAACTGAATGCGGGTGTGGGGTCATTGCTGCTTTTCTGCAGTGAAGCTTATATTAATTTAAGTTTTCAAATGACTGAAGGCTGCTCTGCTGAAGAGAACAGTCCTTGCATCTCAAAGAATCTCTCAAAAAAAATTTCAGAAGTGAGTCTTTGGGCGTCAAGTGCTTTGCTCTTTCATTCAATACCCTGGACGTTTTATGGCTTTTGGATGAAGTTTAAGCTGTCACTCTAAAGCTGTGGAGTGTATGGTGTTTACTCAATGAAGAAGATTGTGTCACTTCAGCAGAACTGCGGACAGATTTACGGTCTGGGGTTATTGATCCAAGTCTTTGCTTGCTTACTAGGTTTAAGGTGCCTTGAGGAACCAGACTCAGAAACCACTGCTGACAAGTGCTCTGTAATACCCTAAATATTAGTAAAAGTAAAAGCAGGCTGTCCTCTGACAAGCTCTCCTGTTTCCAAAGCTGCCTGAGGAAAAAAAAACTAGAAAAACTGGTTATGGATGTAAGAAATTTGTAAGAAATTTCAGTATGTACTACATTGTTCACTACTACATTATTCAAACACTGTTCTTCCTTGCGTTTTCATGAAGTGCCTCATGAAGTAGTTCTATTCTGGACTTTGAATGCTGCAAAATTGGAAAGCCTAGAAGTGCAAACAGTGTCAGATAACCACAGAGAACCAGTAAGAGTGTTCTGTGGCACTCCAGTGGAAACTGGATTCCAAGGAGGTTTGTTAGAAGCTTTGGCCACATGCAAGTAGGTGGCTTGCTGACAGGGCAGCAGGAGTAATAAACTCTGAAGTCTGTTCTACTGTGAGTTCCTCAGCCTTGAGAAAAGCTCATTCAGCACTCTGACCCTGGAAGTAAGATGGAGCATCCCTTAACCACTATGTTATTTATCAAAGTTGCCTTGTGTTTGGTGTGGTCAAAGCCATGTTGTGTCCTCTCTGACACTGCTGCCAGTTGTTAAGATTTGTGCAATTCTGCTCATCTCAGATGTGATGCTCACAATTCCCAGTTTTTCCAGGGACTCCATCAAATTCATGTGCCCTTTCATTGTTTTTATAAACACAGTTTGAGCTGGACAATTCCCATTTTGATCACACTCTTGTAGGGACTCAATATCTTGTCAAAATTGACTGTGACTTTGTTCGTGACATCTGACTGGAAGGTTGATGACACTTCTTGCCCTTTGCTGGGAGTCCTGATTTTGAGATACATCATGCCTGCTTTTGGAGATCTGCAATCACAAACAGATTCAGAACTGGAGGCCACAGTTTGTTTTCAGAGTGGCAGGAGAAGAGTTGAAATAATACACTAAACTTTCTTGCAAGGGGCACTTCAGGGATCCAGATTTGTGGTCTCTGAGTACCTCTGGATAATACTCTGTACTCTTTTGATAGGCATGCGTGCTCTCTGTTGTTCTTCGTGGAATGTGTCAAAATGAATTACAAAAAAAAAAAAAGAAAAACTCAAAAAAAACCCAACCAAAAACTAACAAACAAAACAAAACAACCAACAGAAAAAACACCCAACCAACCCAAACAAAACAAAATTACTAGTCTGGACCTGTAAGAATTAATCTTTAAAGAATTGCTGTAGGTTTCTGTGTTTTTGGAATATACTGCTGTACACATCATTAAAATGCAGAGATATTGTTTGTCCTTCAGCATTGCAGGAACTGAAATTGAGCTAACTGAGGGTTCTTTGAACGAACATAGTGTCTGAAATTTGCCACTGCAGCTGAAAATACAATATGATCTTGCACACGGCTGCACTTGGCAACTGTGGTGAGACAGGCCTAAAATTAGCTGGATTTGTAAAATGATTGGATTTAAACAAAATTAGTAATGAGAACAGGAACAGTGTGTCTGAAATGGCAGTTGGCAAGATTGAGGCACGATTCTGTTTTCAAATTAGTAAATCTCTCTAAATCCACAAGGTTATGTTCTTACATCTGGAGTTGTTCTTGCTGGAGCTGGAGTTTTCAGCTGGCTGGCTGTAGGTCTGGATAGGCACATAACTATTGAGCTATGCACAGGGCTTTAAGTGGCTCTGTGACTCCCAGCATTTATTAACTTGCCATCTGTTCATGTTTTGTGAAGTAAGCATATGAGGTGGGTAGAGTTTGGAGGTTCCCCTCGTATCTTTCAGGAGCTCATAACTATTTGAGCAAGTTTTAGAGGACAACTTTTAGACTGAACAAGTTCATTAAAACAAAAAAAATCACTGAGGGTTACTGAATACTCTAAACCCACACCTGGTTCAGAAAGTCCACAAACTGAAAATGAAAGGATGGGAGAGTGCTGTGGCAAAGTATCCTGTTAACCTGTGTTATTGACTCTTCTTGAGGTTTATTGCTCCTGCTGAAGACTGGATGCTTATGTAGATGAACTGACCTGATGAGACTGTCTTGTTTCTAGGGATATTAAACAAGAAATTTCCATGGGCAAACCCTTCAGTACACAGGCCGCTTCAGACCCAAGTGAAACCACAGCTGAGTGAGGGCTCTTTATCAAATCAGGTTCCAGCTGCTCTGGAGTTGAAATGTGAGTGAGCTGGAGCTCTGTCCACTGTGATGAGCTTTCAATGGTGCCCAGAGCAGAGTGGCTGTTTTCATATTTGTACTTGATCAGCTAAGTCTAGGTGTCTTGCCATTGACTTCAATGGAAGCAAACTCCAAGGGAGATGAGCTTTGGCCCAATATTTTGACAAATGTGGTGGTTTTTTGGCAATATTGATTGGTCAGTTAGATTTGTTTTGGCTGTCATCCTGGCATGTGGAGTTTCATTTTTGTTTCTTTGGTGTTCAGGTCAGGCATGTCTTTTTCTGAGTCCAGAGTGTTTTTTGGCAAGGACATTTCCTAATGTTTTGATACCAAAGAACTTGTTGTTATGGCGGGGTCAGCAGACTGGGCCCAAACTAAATCTGTTGGTGCTTCTGGATTGGCAGCAGCCTGCAAAAATCCCTTTGCTCCCTCAGCTTAGATTCCAGTTTCTCTCCCAAACTGGGAGGCCATCTGCTGGAATGTCTGTCTGCATAACCTCTTACTAACACTGTTGCTCTCTCCTTTGAGATGCTATTAATGCTTTGGGAATAGAGCTCTTGTGGAAAAGTGTGGAAGTGCAGAGGAAGCCCGTTGCTGTCAGGGTGAGCAGGTGCTGATGCAGACGCTGCTTCTGTGCTGTATTAATCCTGTAATATGTTGGTCCTTGTTTTGCCAATGCAGTGAGAGGTCTTGGTACCGTTAGTTGGGCAGTTTTTGTAAGTGGTGAGTTTGTGCTTGCAGTCAGTATAAGATTTTAATAAAAATAAATTAGTTTTGGAACAAAGTGCTGCTTTCTGCTTTCTGAGCCGTTTATGTTGTAAAAATAGCTTTAGAATTGCCTTACAGTTGAGGAAATTCATCAGTTTGACAGCTGAAGCTGTTGCTTATGTTTTATCATGCCCTTTCATTTGGAGAAGCCTTAATCCTTACACTAGGCATATTTTGGTAGGGTAGAGCCAAGAATGAATTTAGCTCTGGTTTCATAGGGTGGACTAAGTTTTTTTGGCACTTGAACAAGGCTTTCACCTAACTCTTAACACAAACTCTTTGATAAAGAGTATGAAAATTTATACTGTTGCAGTTAGAATGGATCTAGGGCTGAATATTACATCTTCTTCAGAATTCCTATTCCTTGTGTCTGGTGAAATGTGTGGCAAACTACTCATTGATTACTTTGGAAAGACTGTAGATGTTGTTAGGAAGACTGAGCATATTATCTGTGGAGTAAACGGTCTGTGCTCCGCTGACCTCAGGAGACTTCGAGCCTTATCCCATGTACGTGTTATGACATATGATGTCACAAAATCACAGAATACGCCTGGTTGGAAGGGACCTACAAAGATCATCGAGTCCAACCCTTAGCCCTGCACAGGTCCATCCCAAAAAGTCACACCATGTGCCTGAGGGTACCATCCAAATGCTTCTTGAACTCTGTCAGGCTTGATGCTGTGACCACTTTTCTGGGGAGCCTGTTCCAGCACCCAACTATCCTCCGGGTGAAGAACCTTTTTCTAATATCCGACCTAAACCTTCCCTGTCACAACTTCAGGCCATTCCCTCGGGTCCTGTCCCTGGTCACCACAGAGAAGAGATCAGTGCTTGACCCTCCTCTTCCCCTCACAAGGAAGTTGTCACTGCAGTGAGGTCTCCCCTCAGTCTCCTCTTCTGCAAACTGAACAGACAAAGTGACCTCAGCCACTCCTCCTATGGCTTCCACTTCACCATCTTCATTGCCCTCCTTTGGACACTCTCTAACAGCTTAGTATCTTTCTTACATTGTGGTGCCCAAAACTGCCACAATATTCAAGGTGAGGCCGCACCAGTGCAGAGCAGAGCAGGACAATCCCCTCCCTCGACCAGATGATGAATCTTTGCCCGATGCCCCCAGGACAGAGTTGTCCCTCCTGGCTGCCAGGGCACTGCTGACTCAGATTCAACTTGCCATGGACCAGGACCCCCAAGTCCCCTTTCCGTGGCAGTGCTTTCCAGCACGTCATTGATGTTAGAGCAGCGCACAGTTTCTGAGGTGAGTCATTGGTGCTCATCAGAATTAGTGATGATTTAACTGAAGGTGCTGAAAGGTAGTGCTAATTCTTAAGAGGAAATGAAGAGCGATAGTTTGTGTCTTGATTTTATTTTCAGATGGATTTGACATGTAGTAAGGTATCTACTAGAGATGAGTCTGGCAGCTTTGCAGTGCTGTGTGGCACATTTTGATCCCTGAATTTTTGTGTTGAGTGTGTCAGATCTGACATTTGCTAAACAAGTCTGGACCTAGAGCAAGTTCCATTTGATTTGATTTTGGATAAAGAGAATGTAAATTGAATTCTTCTTTAGCTTCTCTAACAGGCACCTCCGGAAGAAAGCTGGGTGCTGTTCCTTGCCTTCATTTAGAGCTGTGAAAGGAAAGGTGGCTCTTTAACAAATAACTCCTCCTGTAGATACCCCTTGCTGAAGGGGAGAGTTATAATTGTTTATAATATTTAGGTTCCTCTAGGGCTTTAGGATAGGTTACTTACTCTGACTTGCCTCAAATGATGCTGACTTACCTTCCTGGCCTCCCTCACTTGCCTGGCTGATGGGAGATACTGTGCAAACATACATTTTGATAGCTCTCTCCTGTGGTTTAGGCATTTTACTCATTCTTTACTTTAAAGAGAACCTCTGCCAGCAACTGCCCCTGTTGCAGGCAGCGCTCTGGGATTTCTAGCACCGAGCCCTTTGCAGGGTTCAGGCCTCGAGTTTGATACGGGAGCTGCCAGTTCTGCCTGCTGCAGCTGAAATCTGGATGCTGCCCTGCATGGGAGAAGTGTTGCCTGCACCTCTCTCTGATTACATGTTGTGTAGGTGTATAGATTGTCCAATTTTATTAGGGTTTTTTTTGTCTGCTGCTTCGTTTGGTTTTTTGTTTGCTTAGTTGGTTTTGTTGCTGATTTGTTTTGACCAAGGGAGCTAAGAGGCAAACTGTTATTTTAATTATTATTGATGTGGATCCAGAAATGCTCTTACACTGGCAGAACTTGGAGAAAAGTAAGGCTCAAAAAAAAAATATTTTGCTTTGTCTCTTTCCTCTCTTATTTACTTTTCTGTCTTTTTCTCACTGAGTTGCCAGATCTGCTACCAAATCTTGAACAGCCTATTGTAATGTTCACCCAAATAAATTCTTTTGGGACAGACTTAGCTGTAGACCTGTTGTGAGCAGGTCAGACAGGCCTTGGTGCTTGGAGGAGAATAAACACTATCCAGTAATTCCCTGTCTTTCTGTAGAAGGCTTAGCCCAACAGCAAACTTGACTACTTTCTGTTTATAATGTGCTCTAGTAGAGATGATGAGCCTGTTTTTCATTTTATAACCTCTTTTGAAGGCCAGGGGTGACACTTGCTTTCTGTCTCCTCAAACAATGTGACGTTTTGATAAATGACTTGCGTATTGTCAGCCTAATACAATATTGTTCTTCTAAAAATGTTTTAAATGGAAAAGCTTTTTATAGTTCTTCATCTGCCAGACACAAAACTCAGACAAGAACTGAGCATACTATGTTTCTGACAGAGAAAATAGGGACAGTGCAAGAGTTTTCTGCATGTCTACGTTTTCTGCTTCGCTTTGCAGCTCTCTTCTCATGTATCTTTTTTCAGCAGGTGGAACCATAGAACTGAAACATATTTTCAGTAAAATTCTCTGTTGTATATAAAAAAATATTAGCTGCAAATCTTAGAGAAATTTTTTTCTGTATATCTAACTTAATGGTGTCTGTCTTGAAATACGTCCATATGGATTAGCTCTGTGCAACCTCATAAAAGATGTAGTTAAGTCTTCACTGTGTTTCTCATGATAGGAAGGAATTGGTTATTTCAAGTAGAAGAGTGCTGTGTTCTCCTGCACAAGACATCTTGAAATTTTCTCTGGCTAATGGTTTTGTCACTTTGCCTAGTAGTTAAATTCATTATGGAAACTGTTCAATTCTGTTTAATCTTCATCTGAATAGTCTGATGTTAAACCTGCATGTAATTTTAGCTGTGATTATTTGCAAATCAGAGAATTGATTATAGTGCCAAATCCTGTCATTTTTGGAAGTGTCCAGATTATGAAGAGTTTCTATTGTCAGGATGGTCTATGCATGTAACTAGGGCAGGGGCTGAAGGGAGAGATAGTCTGTTTTATTGCTCCAAATGATTTAAAGTGGCAGAGATGGGGAGAAGTAGATCCAAGGATTTTCAAGTCCTTCTTCTCCGTTTTTCTTATCCCTGACTGGATTAGTTGGGCCAGTAAATAGACAAACAAGCACACAAAACCCCAACAAAAATGAAATGAAATGAAAATTGCTCCCTGTTAGCCATTTCCTACCTTGCAGGGAATTAGATGTCTTCATTTTGTCATTTGTGCCTGCAGCTAATTTCGGGGATAAAATAACTGCCTCTGTACCTCAGGTTCCTTGATCACAATTATTTGAGGGCATTCCCCTCATACTGTATGAAGGTTTCTGGATTTAGCCATAAAACGAACCAAATGACACAATTTTTTTGCTGAAGTGCTAAATCTGAATACTGTGGAAAAACAACTCTAGGTGAATCTAAAAGTTTTATGTCCCATTATCACAGAATCACAGAATCACTAGGTTGGAAGAGACCTCCAAGATCATCTAGTCCAACCCTTACCCTAAAACTTCAACTAGACTAGACTATGTCACCAAGTGCCACGTCCAGCCTTTTTTTAAACACATCCAGGGATGGTGACTCCACCACTTCCCTGGGCAGTCCATTCCACAACTTTATTACTCTTTCTGTGAAAAACTTCTTCCTAATATCTAACCTACACCTCCCTTGACGCAGCTTGAGACTGTGTCCTCTTGTTCTGTCAGTTGCTGCCCGGTGAAAGAGACCAACCCCCACCTGACTACAACCTCCTTT
>VXBA01005593.1:192542-268293 GCA_013399895.1 Serilophus lunatus | reverse complement strand
TTGGCCTTCTTGGCCACCAGAGCACACTGCTGACTCATGTTGAGCTGGCTGTCTATCAGCACCTCCAGGTCCCTTTCTACCTGGGCACTGTCCAGCCACTCTGCCCCCAGCTTGTAACGTTGCAGGGGGTTTTTGCAGCCAAAATGCAGGACTCGGCACTTAGACTTATTGAATTTCATCCTATTGGATACTGCCCAGCTCTCCAACCGATCCAGGTCCCTCTGGAGAGCCCTCCTTCCTTCCAATAGATCAACACAAGCTCCCAGCTTAGTGTCATCCGCAAATTTACTGATGAAAGACTCAATACTCACATCCATGTCATCATTGTTTTGGATTTTTTTTTTAACAGACTCTCTTTAAAATTTAAGAAAAAACCCCTACACTTGGAAAGCAAATAATTTATGCTAGCATGATGTACGTAGTATCTGAATTCCTGCAGACACTTGTGTATGGAAAGTGTTGTGCAAGAGTTGCAAGCATGTGAAAGACACTTGTACTGAATAGAGTAGCAATTCAGATGGTTTCTGGGTGAGAGATGAAGTTTTCACAAGAGTATCTCGAAGCATTTGACATTTGATGAGGATGTTGGGAAGAAGAGTTGAAAACTTCTCTCTTCCCCTATTGCCTTGCACATGGCTTGATGGATGAAAGTAAAGGGAAGCAAGAATAGATGTGGCCATGGGCTTCAGGTAGACACCTCTACAGAAAAATTTCCAAGTATAATGATCCTAATGCAGGGTGGCTTTTGTTCTGCAGTGCCTGCTACTTTATATTCACCAGCGAATTTGCTGACGTTGGTGTCTCACAAGCTTGTCAAGTAAATCACATGCAAACACAGAAATAGTTGCTCACAGGTAATAAAAGAATTTTTTCCCATCTGGGCTTGGGAGGATTTTCAGTGCACGTACCACTGTCACTTGTTTCTCATTGCATGCATGCAAGAGATTCCTCTTAGGTTTGGTAACTGACCCAGGTTGCAATGTGCAGCAATATTTATTAGAAGGAGATGTGGCACATACCTTTCTCTCCATGTGCTGATGCCAGCAGCTTTTACTGGCTTGTGTCTAGTGGGAAAAAAAGGGCTTGCAACAGCATAGAGGTCTGCCTGAGCATTGCTCTTTGGTTTCTAAGAGACAGCATAGGCTTAAGTCATTGAGAAGCCTTCAGCTGATTTCAGTCGTCTCTACATCGAGCCTTTTTGGAATTTAGGAATAAGCAGCTGCACCATTCACAATGTAAGGTCGTTTTCATTACAAAATGATAAGATTAAAGGTAACAGAGTGTAAAATTTCACTGTCTTTTTCTGTTAATAAGTTGTCATTAAAATGAAGGCATATGTGAAAATTGTGCTTACTGATTGTTTAAGCCAATGTCTCCAAGCAAAAATGGAATTTACCAATAACATCGATTTCTACTTACAGAGAACCCCATAGAGGCTCCAAAAATTAGAAGTTATGTGTCCCAAAAATCAAAAGTGCTTTTTAATACTCTTTATTTTAACATTGTCTGCCAAAGCTCATTCATCTTCCTTATGAGCTTCGGAGTGACCAACTCAGTGATGCCTTTCCAATGCCAGAAGTGGTCCTCTGGCATGCAGGCTGCAAGAACTGGACTTCTTCACAAGACCTCCTGGAGGAAAACCAAGGGCATTAAGTGAGATACCTTGAAGAACTTGAAGGTGCCCTGTAGAGTTCTTGTAGCTTAATAAAATTTACAGAAGTGCCTTTGAACTGTGACCTTCCAAATGTCCACTGGTCAAGGACAATGGGGTTTATGAAACCAGAGTGGATGCATGAGTCATGCTTGCTGAAACTGGGCCATTCTCCCTAGAGGCAAGTAATTGTTTTGGGTTGAACATGTTAACTAATCAAAGTTATAAGATGACAAATTTCTCATATAAATAAAACAGAAGTGATGCAAAGGTGCTGGAAAGCAGCAGCAAGACTCTGGCTGCTGCTGTAAAATGGGTTTGATGTTGGCCACTTTTAAAAAGCTCATTACATTTTAAAGATAAGCTTTAATGGAATTGGCAGTGAGAGTGCAACTGTAATCAGATCTTGTTGTTTTGTACAAGTGCCTTTCAGAATTCTCTGCAAGGTCGAATGTCCTATTGACTGGCAGCTGGACTGTTTTCCTTGTAGGAATGCAACGGGTATTTGATGGAGCTGCAAAATGAGTTTCTCTCTGAAGCCAAATGTAAAAGTGTGTGAGAGTCCACCAGTTTCACTTCCTGCAAAGCTGGAAACCCTCGTTGCATATGTTAGGGTTTCCTGCAGGGAAAGAGGGATGTTAATCTTGTTTGACTTACAGAATCAAAATATTTGTACTGCAATTTGTAACACAGAGCAAGAAGTTTTCAATTAGTATTTCCTGAGAATGAGCAAAGTCAGTAAAGTGGATACTTTTAACTATTTTTTTTCTTTTTGTCAGAGAATAAGTGTAACATCTCACAGGACCTTAAATTTTGCACAGTGTTGGAGAAGGGAAGAGCAGTAGTGAGCATGGTTACAGGTCTTCTAGAAAGCAGTGAACAGCTGATACCATTTTCAAGTCTCTCTCAGTGTCTCTGCTTGGCATAATCATAATGTAATCTCTGTACTGTAGTGCTTTATCAAGTGTCCTTGTGGGAGGGATAAACTTCAGACATGTTGATGAAACACGTCTGTCAGTTCATCACTGGTTTTAACTTTCCTAGTGTTGCAAAATTTTTCTCCATCTCTCAGCTGATTTCATTCAACCTTGATTTTGGCCCCAAACCAAATTAGCTTGAAGTCCTGTGAGACTCTTCCCTTTCAGGTTTGTAGTAAGTTCGTACTATGGGAAAGTGTTTTATGTCTCCTGGAAAGAGGTTTCAACCCTTTGAAACTTTGGGTGGGCATTGCATTTTCCTATCCAGGCAGTAGAATGCTGCTAGAGGAGTTGAGGCGCTCGGGCTGAGGAGCTGCAAGTGTGTGATAGATCCCAGATCTGCGATGCATACAGAGGTGGCACCACCTGGGCACGTTTTGTGCACTGCAGGTATTCCTCTTCTCCACTCCAGAGGAGGTGGGCCTTATGTCAGATGCTTTCAGATATCCACCATCTGCTTTGCATATAGTTTGTACGTGAGGTGAGGCTGATCATATTTTGGATGCATTGGCTTTACTGTCCACTTGCAGACTAACTCATCATGTAAGACTGAAGCTCTGAGACAGCTTCTGGATTTTCAGAAATCGTAGGACAACAGCTAAGATCCTTACATTTTCCCCCAGTAGAAGATCTAGGTAGAGACAGAGGTATCTGTACGTGAGAGAGTAGGTCTCAAAGCACATTCTTTAGGGAGAACATCTCAATACATATTTGTTAATCCTCCTGAAAAATGAGAAGTGAACTAAAAACGTACTAGAAGTTGTAAAGGTACTTACTTATTGCCCTACAGATTAAGAAACATCTTAATTATCTAGAATGCATTGTTTATGTTTAGAATTTTCTCCAACTTGAGCGTAAAATGCAGTCACTGGTTACTTTTTTAGTTCAATGAGACACATCCCTTGCTGGGGTTTCCAGATTGTGGCAGAATATAGAAACTATTGTGTTTAAACATCAAGACGTGGAAAAATAAGAAGAGAAAACAATGTGACTGGGAGAAATAGTTGTTGCTTATTGTCTAAGGTTTGCACAATATCTGCCAGGGAAGGTGGGAACCTTCCTGGAATGGAAAGAAACTCCTCTTCCACTTTACTACATCCTTTCAGTCAACAGGCTTTCAGTCAAAAATGAAGAAAAACGAAGTAATTATTCTTTACTAAAATATATATATTTATATATAATATAAAAAAGGGTTAGGTACACAACAGTAACAAGAAATACCACCCAAACAAACCCACCCCCCTACCCCTCTGTGTATTTTTCCTTGCTGTGATCACAGCTATGGGGGAAAGAGGCAGGTCCTGAGAGCTCACCACACACATGGGGGTTCTGCTGGTTTGCTGCTGAGATGGGTGAGAGTCACTTGTCCCATATAGGAACAGCAGGAGATGGGGAGGGACAGACAGGCTGGCTCCAAGCTGGAGCTGGTGCAGGCAGGGTTCTCTGTCTCCAGGGTTGATGCCGAGCCCACCTGGACAAAGGACTGGGCTGGGTCAGCCAGTGACAGCAGCAGAGGTGATCTGATCATGGGACAGCAGTTGGGACCTCCTTGATGGACCATTTTCTGGGGGAAGAGGGAGAGTGCAGGGAGAAACAGAACCAGGGAGGCAGTGCTGGGGCCCTCTCCCAGTGGTTGCTCCTGAAAAACAGAGCACTGAGCTGGTCACCCACAGAGTTTTTATTGTCCAGAGAGAGGTGTGAGAAAAGGCAGGCATATTCCATCCCTCAGTTCTCTTGTTTTCAGCCCTCATCAGTGTTGCCCCCCACCCTCTGCTCCTCTGCAGAGCCATCCTAGAGCAGGAATCTCTCTGCCACCCAACTATCAGGGCCATTAACTCTCAGGCTGAAAACAGGGAAGTCTTTCAGCCCACTCCTGCTGAAGAATTTTATTCTCAGCTTAGTGGGTTACCTTTTCCATTCCTCAGTTTTGCCAGCATCTCATGGTAGTAATGGGAAAACTTCACCAGAAGGAATCTAACCCATAACACTTACTATTACCTATTCCCAGTTCCTGGGAGTTTCAAGGCATGTATCATTCACTTTGTGCTTTTCATTAATGAGATTCATTCAAGCATTGAAGTTCAAGCTATTGGAGCCCTAACACACTGATGCTTCTCATCTAATATTTTTGAGCTTCATCACGTTTCTTATCAGTTGTGGAGAGAAGTTTCTGAGCCCCTGATATGGATTTGAGAAAGGATTGTGCAGTTATATTTAACATTTATTTTTGGAGTAGTTCAGTGGGGAGCTGAATTTAACTGGTTCAGGGTAATGTGGGACATTTGTAAGTGAATATGAGTCTCTCTCCAAATCATTTCCCTAACCATTCAGCCAGAGTACCCGTTTGGTCTGTTGTCTTATCATAGCATCTCTTATCTGTACCAGCAATAATCTCAACTACAGCACGTTAGAAGCACATGATGTATCAGCTGCTGTATCCCATACATGCCATCAAATATACCTAGTTGTATCAAATGCAAAGCATTTTGTCAAATATTTCCCAAAAGCTGTGTGCAAAGGAAGCAAATGCTAATAAACTGTTAAAAGAAGTTATTTTAATTCTGTTTACCAAAACTCACTTCATTTTTTCTTTGTTAAATTAAAATTTCTGGTTTTATTGTGTAACAGTGCAAAACTTTGAGTCACACTATATATAAGTTACAGATGCCAATACCTGTAAACTTGAGGTTATTACCTTGTCTGCATAATTAAAACAATATTTCAAAGAGAGACCCTAAATAGAGTAAATACTTATAATTCAAGCTAGTGGGTCAGAGATCCGAGTGTGATGTGTGGGCCCCCTGTGGCTGTTGCTAAAGTATCTGACTTGACAGATGTTACAATCAGTTGATTTCTTAGAAATCAAGAGATTATTGGCCTGGCTTCCCTCTCATTTTATTTAATGACACCTTCCAGCAAATGTCTAGGACTGAATCCAAAGCAGATTGTATTTTATGGGAAACAAATGAATAATTACAGCCCTTTGCAGTGAAGTTTTAGCCTTATTGGCTTCATATTGTTTAAGAAAGTTCTTTTCTGAACTGAGGCATGGGTTTTTGATTTAGTATCCCACTGCTGTAAGACTGGGAGTGTCTTCTGGCCAAAGCCTATCTGAGGAGTGGATTTATAGGAGCACAGCTGGGTTGTAAACAAACGGTGATGCACTTTTGCTCTGCATTCAGAGGGAAGAGAAGCAAAACTAAAACCAATAGTCCATCTGTATTATTGACTACCAGGCAGAAGAAAATTAGCTGCAAAAATGAAATGAACTTGCTGGATGGCCTTCAGGCAGCTTATGATGTCTCCAGTTGGCATTTGCTTTATTAAATAAACAAAAAGCCAGGATCTGCCTCCAAGCCATGGAGAGCAAACCTTTTCTAAATTATTCTCCTCCCCAAATAGGTAGATGGTAAATTTTGGTTCACTTTGTGCTGGTGCAAAGGAACATATTCTGATACATCTGCTGTCTTAGTTCAGAAATCCCATGTCACAACTCCCTCATTCCTAGGTTTGGGAAGGTAGGGAAAACAAAGCAAAGAGTAGCAGTAACAAAGAGCAGTAACAAAGAGCATAGTGAGGATTGCCTGTAAGGTATGATAAAAGGAATAAAAACCCCATAGCCATGGCAAACTTGGTCTGGCTTCTACATACCAGGCACCTTTACAAGCCAAAAGTCTATGTATTTCTCAAAAAGAAAACTGAGATCAGTGACATTGTGTGTTTGGGGTTTGATCGTAGAGTTCCTTAGATACAGTTGCTTACAATCAGGAAGTGGAATCTTATCTCCTTGATCCATATCAAAAGACTTACACTGGCAGCAGGTTCAGGACAATGCACAAATTCTGAGATTTGATGGGAAAATTCAGTGGTAGAAAGATTTGTGAATAACATGAAAGTGGATGACTAGGTCTGTGGAAACAACACTCCAAGGCATGGATTTTCAGTGAGGACAAAAATAAACCTGGAATGTTTGCTTCTTGCTGAGTCTTATCAACGCTGTTCCAACATAAACGTCGTTTAGTAGTTGTTGGCTTTTAGAAAAAAACTAATCTCTTTTTTTATGTCTCTTAAGTTATTCAGGTAACCTCAAGCTTTGCATAACTGCTTTATTTTGTCTGGGGACAAAAAGTCTTGTAGAAGCATGAAAGCAACTTTTATGCAGTAATTTTGACTGAGGCCAGCATAAAGTAGTAGAGATTCTGTACATTTGCATGTAATAGGAAGCTAATTTAAAATGTGCAATGGCAGAGACATGCCTCTGCACTTAAGTGATGTTTTAATCAGCAGTAAGCTTTTAGTAGATACAAAATATACATTCCCAACAGTATAGGATTTGAAAAACTTTAATGTAGATACTCATCAAAGTAGAACTTTACGTGAAATTTGTTTGAAGCTGCCTTCTTTTTTTTTTCCATAAGCAAGCACAGGCATGTGCTTAGACCATGATTTTTAGCAGCATCTGGCCTCTTTATTCTGAGTCCTAATTTGCTCATGCAGTCTCATCTGAATGTCCTGCGGGAAGAGGCATTACTACTGCCATCTGCAAAGCATCAGCGGCTGCATCACGATACAACCACTCTGACCTCTCAGCATATGAGGACTTTTTAAGAATGTTCAAAGGCCTGTCCTTACTGTATGCTAAACAGTGAAGCTACGGGACTGAATACATTTTGCCACGTAACCAGTTTGGTAGGTGAGCATCAGCTAATTTATGGTGCTTCTTAGCAGCCACTGATTCATACTTCAGTTCTTGTATTGTGCTGTTGGACAAATGCCGTGTTTATCTATGTTGTATTAACTCATTATTTTGTGCTTCTGTGTTTTACAACTGAAAACACTTCTGTGAAGCAATAACAGCTTTTAAGAATGCCTTCTAGGTGTATTTGCGTGACCCATCTTTTTTAGAGCCCCTCTTTTATGAATATTGGATGTAGATCTTGAGTAGAAATGCTTTGGAAATGCATGCATAGCTTCAAGCCTGAAGCTGCTTTCTGTGGATAATCTGTAATGCTTTTGAGAAAAGCGTGAGGCATTTTGTACTATTACTATAACCTTACCTTGAATATGGCATGTCAAAAACCAATTTTAACATAACTGAGGGGTTGTTATCATCAGGAGTACGAGATAAGAAGATGAGAAGCGAAATCTCTGCCCTATACTAAAATGAAAAGTGACAGCAAGTGATTTGTTGTGTTACCTGTGTTTGTACTGTATTTGGGCTGACTTGGAGGAGCCCAGATCCTGGTTCTGGACATCCATTTATCCTGGCAAGCAGCACAGCTTCAGTTTGTTCATATAATTGAAACTTCTGTGCAAACCTGTTCAGGACAGGTTTATTTTCAGGACAGGTTATGTGGACCTATCTGTTGGCATCAGGTAACTGAAAAGTGAAAGCTTCACAGCAATCTGCTGCTCCCCTGGAGATAGACTTATACTACTAGAATGTACTGGAAAGCACAGACTGTACTTCAGACCTCTTCTTAGTCATAGCAGCCTGATCATCCTGGTAGTGCTCCTGGAGGGATTTTAAAGATGAACAAAATGGGCAAGTGGTGAATCAGGCCTTGAGGCTGGTATTTTGGAAGATACTGTTGAAGTAGATGGTAT
The DNA here is from genome assembly GCA_013399895.1 of Serilophus lunatus. Taxonomy (NCBI): domain Eukaryota; kingdom Metazoa; phylum Chordata; class Aves; order Passeriformes; family Eurylaimidae; genus Serilophus; species Serilophus lunatus. Next base: position 260,058 of record VXBA01005593.1, on the reverse strand, counting down.
TCCTGTTTCTGAAATCTTGTATAAAATATATTTTTTTCCAGTTAGTTTACTTTTCTGCTTAAGCAAAAATAATTTACTCAAAATTACTTAAAAAATAACCAAAACCCTCATCCTGTGCAGTGGGTAAGGGAGTGAATTCTGTATAATGCAGTTTACAGGTATAAAATACCATATAGCTGCAGTGCAGTGTACTTTGTCTCCTCATTCTGTGTCAGTAGCTCTCTGAGTTTGCAGCACATTAACACAGGTACAGGTATCTTGTGCCACCCTGAAGTCAAGAAGAGGATCATTCTTTTAAACTTCATGAATATATCTCAGGAAAGAAAAGATAGAATTAATACATACACGTCTCTCTTGCCCTTTGAGGGCTTAAGCATGTGGTGAGAATTTAAAGTCAAGCTTAAGATTTTCAAGATAGATTTTCTATTCATCTGTTCATGGAATAGATGAATATTTATATTCAGCTTCCAAGGGAAGGATAGAAAAGCCATTTTCTCAGTCCAAATGCTTTTTGCCACAAATAAATTAATTCACTGGATGTAAACATGTAACTACTTTAATTGCCCACAGTTTACTGATACATTTAGAAACACTTTAGGAAAATATCTGATTTTATTTTGAATTGAGGATTTTACATTAGAAATACCTGTTTGTCTTAACTATGCTTCATCAGACATCAGGTTTTGGTGGTGTGATGGTGTTGAAAGAGGTGTTTGTAACCCTTTAACTATTTTAAAGGTATTTTGAATAATAACACATAAACTCTTGGCAGCATAATGTTTTTGAAAGTGGTTGGAGGTTTCTCTGTGTGTGATATCCAGGAAGGTTGCAGCTTGACCTCTATAATCAAAATCAAATGTGATCTATTACTTATCTCAACACCCAAGTAAATCTGCCAGCTCTGTTTTGCGATCATTAGCAGACTTCCTTGGACTGCTAATTGACAAGGACATCCTGATGCTCATTTAAAATCACATCTGATTGGCTGCTTTGGCACCTCATCTACTGTCAATGACATAATTGTTTGCATTTATAATCTAGTTATGGTCTCTTAATGCAGGCTTTATAGCTCAAGTTCATCCCTGTCTCATGGGAACGCGTCAGTCAACGCTACCTGTGAGTGGGGCCGCTTTCAGTGTTGTGTTCTACTGGATACCTGCTGATGTCAAAACTGAAGAAACTCCAAATGACACACATCAGATGCGGGCAGTATCTGTACTAACAAGTTAAACATACCCAAGACCACTCCTTGCCACTGAGGCCAGCTGAAAGGTCTGCATCCACACTACTAAACAGTGGGTCTGCTTACTTGGTCTGCTCTGTGACCCATCAGAACTCCCACACAGCTTGGCTGTAGTCTTTCATTCACTCTAACCATTTCAGTTGGTTAGAGCATGGTACTAATAATACCAAGATTGTAGGTTTGAGTCCCATATGGGCCATTCACTTAAGAGCTGGAGTTGGTGAGATCCTTGTGAGTCCCTTCCAAATCAGAATAGTTTGTGATTCTGGTATTTCATCCTACTATTTCCATTTTTTCATCTAGTGAGACTATTCTTTGATACGGTTGACTTGTTTTTTCTTTGGGTTTTTTTGGGAGTGAGTGTTGGGTTTGTTTGGCTTAGTCTGTTGTTTCTTTTTCTTTCCCCATCAATAGTGGCTCCAGGTTTTCATTTCTTTTGTTCTATCCTTTCTACTTTGAGATTGACGTATAAAATCCATGTATAAGCAACTTGTGGATAGAAGAAGAATTTCTTTTTGAAGCAGCATCAATATCTAATTCTATTCTTAAAATACAAAATATGCAAACCACATTGCTTTGATGCACCTCAGTTGTGATATTATGTCGGTTTATTTTCTTTGGAATGAGATGTGCAAATTATGAATTACTTTTTTGTGTGACAGCACCTTGCTTTAGTAAGACTTACAAGGTTGTGGCTGAAAGCTGAGAATATGGAAAAGGACACTGACACCTAAGGGTGTAGTGTAGCTCTGCTTCCCCAGACCACTGTGCCTGCACCTTTTCAGTGTGAATCCAGTGTGGTCTGTATGACGGCTGCTTGTTGATTTTTTACACTAGTCCACAGCAGAGTCAAAGAGGTCTTGTGAAACAAACAGGGATTTTCCACCCACATTTTTAAAGAATTCTTTGAAAATTACATTTCTTGTGGGCCAGCTCAGAGTTGGTGAATCATACGGCACTAAACACACAAATTATAGCTTGGTTAAGTGGTCTAGAGTAAACAGAAATTTCCAGTATTTGAAGAAGAATTTCTGACCCTGAAAGCTTATCCATTTTCTTTTTTTTTTCCCCTGACTGTATTGCACAGCCAAACTCAATGGCAGTGATTGACATATTCCAGGAGTTTATAATTCTGATACTGAGAATGGCAACACATATGGTTAATCCAGAAGGGTTGATGGATTTGCCAGGCATTTCCAATTAGAAAGTTTTCCTTTGCCCCAGGACAGTACTTTTTCTCCTGGACTAATTTTTTACAATGATAATTAGTACGAAAGCTAAGAAAGTAATTGCAGATAACTTCATATAGTTGCACTCATCTTCTTAGTTTTCAAACTGTTGTCTAAAATATTTTATTCTATAATAATGTCTTTTAAATCTTGGGTTCTTGATTGGTTTGCACTCGTATTTAAAGTTTATGGTATCTTACATGTTCCTTCTCATCTGAAGTGGGCAGCTCTTTTGGAGAGGAATGAAGAACTAAGAGCCCATTCATGAAGTCTGTTTTCTGGAATGAGGTTGCATAAAGCACCATGGCTTCTGGTAATTGCCAGGACCCATGGGGTTTTTTAGCCAGTTGATAGAAATGGCCTCCTACCTGCAACACCTGTAATGTTGATGTGATTGAAAGGTACATACAAGAGGTTTCTCAAAGAAGTATCTGTGTGGAAGAGGTCCCAAATACAAGGCAAGTAGTCTGATGGACCTCCAAAGATAGTACTTCATCAACCCCAGAATAAGCAATGGCTTTTGGTTCAAAGAGTAGTTCATTCTCCTTCTAAAAAATTATGCCTGTCAAAGGGTGGATGGTGTTCAGTAATCAGTTGGTGTTCTGGAGTTAAAGTGCCAAGTTGAGGTGGTCTATTGTGCTTCACAGTTGAAAATCAGTGGCTTCAGCTTGTTGGTTCCTGATTTATGTGGACATGGTAGGCTCTTGCATGCCTCTGGAGTAAGGTGAGCAATTAAGCAAGGCTGAATGGTCACATTAGACCATCAGAGACTGAAAGATCTTGAACTGCTGCAGCAATTATCTTCAGGTCCTTGTGACACATCTTCTACCTGAAAGCCAATGTTCATGCTTTGAACATAAAGGTTTACCACCACAGCAGTTCACAGTCCGTCAAGGGACCCTCACCTGTGTTGTGGTACAAACCCTTCTATGTGGGGATTTGGATTTTAAAGGCTCTGTGAGCCCCAAAGGGGTTCCGTTCCTTTGTGGAATGTCATTGTCTCCTTTCTACAAATAAAGGTCATGTTTCTATATAGAAAGGCAAAATATTTTGGGGGCTTTTTTTTTTTTTCAGACAGATCTCATATTCATTAAGTACAAAGAAAAGGGTGCTGTTATGCTTAGCAAGACTCAGTTCTGAAGTGTTGTCAGGTGTTAGCGTGGGGTTTCAGACATTCCTGGCACAGGGATGGGATCTAGCTGAATGACACATGCTTTTTCTATGCTGTGCTTCAGCACTGCAGAAAGGCATTCAGTTTTTAAGTATATTTAGCATTTCTCAAGAAGCACTACATCTCAGTTCCTGGCTTCACAACCTTGCCAGACATCAGTTTTGTCTTGACTGTTTATCTGAGGGAAAGATGCATAAATCCTCTAAGTGCTGTTAGCTGGATACATGTAAACATGTTAGTGGTAGAGACCATGTGATGGGGTTTATACTGGCATTGCAAAGGATGTTTGTGTCTTGGTAGTCTTCGCAGTGACAGGTCATAGCCAGCTTCTTTTCTGTGAAGGTCTTTCCTGGCCAGAGAGCTCCCTCACAGACAGAAGTTTGAGAAACACCTTGTTATGTTTGAGAGTTCCCTGTGTGTAAGTCTGTTAGACTAGGTTTCTATGGAGTATAATTTCACAGAATCACAGAATATGTCAAGATGGAAGGAATCATTGAGTCCAACACTTAGCCCTGCACATCATATCACATCATGTGTCTGAGAGCATTGTCCAAATGTTTCTTGAACTCTGTCAGGCTTTGTGCTGTGACCACTTCCCTGAGGGGCCTTTTCCAGTACCTAATCACCCTCTGGGTGAAAAACCTGTTTCTAATATACAACCTAAACGTCCCCTGACACAAATTCAGGCCATTCCCTCAGGTCCTGTCATAGGTCACCACAGACAAGAGATCAATGTCCCTTTCAGACACTCTCTAATAGCTTAGTATGTTTTTTATCATTTCCTTCTTAATAACCTTGCACTAAGATTCCACTACTGCATTCTTACTTGTCTGTCATTAGAGAATCCATTTCTTCCATGATTTATAACCACCTCAGTGTGAAGTATACTGTTCAGAAAGTGCAATCTTGCCTTGGTGTTAAGAATCATGATGTGCAGCTATTTCAGTGATTCTTGATTCTGTTTCAGTGCTTTATAAACTATTAGAACATACTTCTGCCTTTTTAGGGGCTCTTGTTACAAGCTACTACTTGGTAGCTAGGAATTTTGCTTTCTGCACAAACTTTGTGGTAAGATTCCCTGGCACATACCTCAGCTCTGCAATGACTTGGCTTTGGAGCGTCAGTGCTGAAGATGTGTAATGGGAAACCCGCAGCAAGAAACAGTATGAAAGAGAACATGAGCAACTTGAACTAACGCGAGGTTTCTTTGTATTCTGTCAGCCAAATGGCTCTTTGTATATCCCGTCTTCTCCTGTATCTCAGTGTCCTGGGTTGAAGTATATTCTATTACTATCTCCTGTTGAAACCAGGTGAAGCAGTGTTCCTTGCCTCCTCCCTCTGTCCTATCTTCTGTTAATGGGCCATCAGTGCCTTTCCCCATGACTCAGAGATAACTCCCTCCTGGACTATCTGCTGTTAATGGGCCCATCAGGCCCTATCACACAACTCACCATCCCATTGTGAGATGCTTCGCCCAGAGGGAGGAGACAACTATTCCATCCTGGATATAAGCTGAGACTCTGAACACCACACCAGCGCTTACCTACTGGACTCCCAGAGGACAAGAGCTACCGTTGGACTTTCTCACCCTTTTCTTTCTACAGGATCACTGCTTCAACGGAACTGCTTTGCTTGGACTGCTACCACCATAGAGTGTCAGGGTGTATTCTGACTTTGTCAGTGTTCTTGTACTACAGCATTTATTTCTTTCTTTTAATTTTCTTCTTTCTATTAAATTATAATTCTGACTTGCAATCTCCCACTGGTTTGATTTCAAACTAGTACACTCAGGTAGCCTGATAATTTCACTGCTTGGATATGTCTGTGTGGGTTTAATTAGACCAGATCATTTATTCCAGTGTCCTGTTCTTACAGCAGCCAAAAGCAGATGCTTAGGGTAAAATAGGGATAGTCAAGCAAGCAGCAACAGTGATTGCTGCTACTAGCACTTAGGAGCAGTTAGCAATTAGTGTTTCCTGCTTCCAGCTCAGGGTCCTAGTAGCTTAAATTATTGCCTAAAATAGCCTTCAAAATGTTTTTTCCTTTCTGTTTAAGTGCTTTTAAACTCCTTATTTAATGAAGTAACATCCTAGGCAAAGAGTTCTATAAGATGATTGAGTGTTGTATAAAAATGTATTTATTTTGAACCTGTAAGTTGGTGGTATTCTTTGATATCTTCTTGCCCTTCTATTAGAAGAGACTGGGAATAGTCACAGATTTCTTTGTCCATCTCTGGGAGAAATACGATTTCCAGCAAATTTTTAAGAGAGACTTCTAGAGAATCTCAGTGCCTGAGGTGGTGATGGAATGAAGGAATTAATGCCTTGAGGTGGTGGGATGAAGACTCTGCATTAGGACAATATGTACTAGCCTAATTCAGTTTCTCAGACATAGGGGCCAATTTCTAGGGTTAGCTAGATATGGTGGGTCTCTTTATTATCAGGTTTTTTGCTTAATATGTACATTAGTTATACTCAGCTGTTCATAGCTTATTCAGTCTCAACCCCATTTTTTCCCAGTGTGTGCAGGGAAGAGTCAGAAAATGTGGATTGCATTTGAAGCAGATTAGTTTTGAATCTCAGCAAGGTTAAAAAATAAAAACCAAATGAACAACAAATGCCCCCACACAAGATGATTACCAAAAATTAGCACATCTAAAATAATTTCTTCTTTTTTTAAAGTAATTAGTTCTCAGACAGCTGCTTAAATTCTCCTAGGGAATTAGTGAAAAATTCAAAAATAGGATGGGACTTGGTATTTAAAAGCCCTAGTGTGATGGAGTAGAGCTAGAAAATGAATTTGAAATATGCATTTATATAAACTAATTTTTCTCATTTCATAAAAAATAAAGATTTGTAAAGCAGTGTCTGGAATACAACTCTGAAATGAAAATTACTACCATAAGCTGAAGCTGTAACTTCGAGTGGGGCACATAAGCAAATATTCCACAGCCTCAAAACATACTTAATAAATCAATAGGATAGAATTTCAATACAAATCACTCTGTGAAACAGTAAACACCATCGTGGTGGTAAAGCTATAGAGACAAGCCTTAAGGGCCTTTACAACAGTTCTGATTTATTGATTTATTTTTTCTTCTTTAAAACCCCACTGTAAAATATACTTTTTCTTTAGGAGACAGTACTTGCCCATTTTATGTAATAATTTACTCTGAGCCTGGCTTTAATTTCAAATAAATAGCTCTGTTGCCACAGGCTGAGTTTGAAGTTTCCACATATTTTGAAGTCATCTGCTGCACAGCATGCTCTGAGGGTTCATTGTTAGCTGCTAAGGGAATGAATGCAAAACCAGCAGGTTCATTATCACAGCCTCAGCGTAAATTCCCTAGGGATGTCCTGGGAACTGTAGGAGCAGACTCTAAAGCTCATTTATGCTCTCAATCCCTTCTACTTTATCTTACTGGGCACTCATCACTGAGGAGTATCTCTGAGCTGTGCTGAAGATCTCACACTGTGCTTCAGCTCTGCAGCAGAGAATGTGAAAGAAATAAGTCTGACACCTAGAACTGAGGAAAAATGTTGCTGTTTGGAGAAATACGGAGATGGAAACCCCTGTTGCTTCCTTCAGAATTGAGAGGGGGGGTTTCTTCGCTACGGTGCTTGAGATGACACACGAGGATAACCTGAGGGGAGGAGGGGAGTCCGGGCAGCTGTGGACATAGCCTTCAGTGTTGTCCTCAGAGCTACAGCATGCCCTTCAAGATGCCTGTGAGGACCAGTAGAACCTCTCCTGTCTTGACAGGTGCAGCTCTGGTAAAATGTTCTTCTCAGCCTTGGCTGTAAAATTCTTTCCTGACTACATCATCTGTAACTTCAATTTGTCAACTTTTGCACCCCAGCTCTCCTGGCATGTACTTCAAAGTTGCTTCTGCAGGAAGCCCTGTGAGTCTGTGCAGTTTCATCTGTCCTGGATATTTGTCATCACTGTGGTTGGGTTTTCTGTTTGGGAAGGTTTGTTTTTTTAATTTCAGGCTAGTATTAAGGCCTGTGTTATGGCTGTCACAATTCACCTCACTTGCATCTAGGGAATTTGACCTGGAATTACTTTTGTAGGTCTCTGTTGATTTGTGGTAGAGTGCAGGGAAGTGAGCTGTTTTGTCCTGATGTCTGCTTAGAAATTGGGAATCAGCTGAAAATTATTAGTCGATTTTTCCAGTAGGTCTGGTAGTGCCGGACAATGGTTCGACCCAGTGTCTTGTAAAGGAACAAACAGAAATATAGACTAGTTTGGGTTAAAAGGGACCTTTAAAGGCCATCTAGTCCAACCCTCCTTCTATGATCAGGGGCATCTTCAACTAAGTCAGGCTGCTCAGAGACTTGTCCGTCCTGGCCTTGAATGTTTCCAGGGATGGAGCATCTACAACCTCTCTGGGCAGCCCATTTCAGTTCCACCAACTTTGCAAAAACTTCCTTTCTTACAAGTAGTCTGAATGTACCCTATTTTAGTGTAAGACTATTACCCCTTGTCCTGTTGCCAAAGACCCTATTAAAAAAATCTGTCCCCAAGGTTCTAAGATGAGAGCTTACTATGGAGGTCAATTTATTTGTCGTTAAAAACATTTTCCCTCACAAAAGTAGCTTTCAAAATTTTTCAGTGGAAAGCTTTTGTTAAAAGCTTTTCAGCTTCTGATAAAAATGAAGTATTAAAATGCTCTTGTTTTTAATTTGGTCTTTTATTAAAGGTTTTGCTTTTTGCTACTAAGTACAGTAAAAGTCTACCTACTGTTTTTTGTTCTTCCTGTTACCGTACTGCTGGGTTTTTTATTTTAATAACTCAAGAAGCTAGAATAATGAAAAGGGAGTTTAATATGTGGAAGGAGGAGGGAACTGATATATATATTTTTAATTTTCTTTTTGACAGAGCAGGAGAGGAGGAAAACATTCTTAAAATTAATGTGTTCCTGTAATTATATGGTCTGGAGCTGTACAGGATATGTAATGTGGGGTCTCATTGTGCCAGTGGGGTTAATTCAAATAGTGAGGAACACTCTTTTGCTGCTTTCTGCCATATAAGGGAAGCAGGGAATAGGAGAGGGTGCAATTAAAGATCCAGAGGCACTTGGCTTTGGTTCCTTCAGGCAGATGAACAACAATGCAGATGCTTGGACAGTGACTGTCAGTGAAGAAATTCATTAGGATGAGACAGTCTGGCATGCCCGATTCAGGTCAGCTTGCACAGTTGCCATGTCTGGGCAACAATATATATTTTACTTGTCTCATCCTGGTCATTTTGTTATTAAAAAAAGCAAAACCAACAAACCCACAACAAAACTTAGTTTACTATGTTAATTTCCCTACTGTTGTCATCTCTTTTATTCTGAAAAGTGAGTCTAAATGATGAGGTCAATGTTGTGCTCTAGTCACATTATTCTCTTTGCTCTGCCAAACCCACCTGGTTTTTGCAAACCACTAAAGAGGTATCATCCTGAACAAGCTGACCTGCCCTGAGCAGGGTTAGGACTAGATCAGCTCTGGAGATCCCTTTCTACCTACATTAGTCTGTTCCTGTATGATGTACTCATGCAAGCACTTCTATTTCAGTAGATTTTGGGTCACAGGATTTGGAGTTTTGGCTCCGCTGCCGACCTGGACAGCTAGAAGAGCAGCTCTATCCTTGTGATTAAAGCCAGGAGCTTAAGGGATAGAAGACTTTCATTTCTAGCTATTAAAACCAAGTTGGTTTATTTAGTTTGACATTAATTGATGCTTTCTTGCTGCCTGAGGGATACAAAACGTAGAACTTCAATGTTCTATAAAGTTTGTTTTTAAAATGAGACCAAAATTAAACTACAACTTTTGGCAGAAGGTGTATTTTTTTAACCTGTGCCAAGAGAACTTTTGCTTTATTTCTTCTTCCCTGCTCCTCAGCATAGAGCTCTCAAAGTTAAAAAAAAAGAACCCTCAGCATTTCTAAAGCAGAGAGGAGCAAGAACATTGTTCTTACTAGCTAGATCTTCACAGGTAATTTAAATCCCCTCTTGGATGGCAGGAAATACTTAGACAACTTGTTCTCATGCACCAAAGTCTCTTGCTCAATTTAAAACTTGAAGCCAGGTCTTGACCTGTTTTCCACTAGAAATATCTGGGCCATCACTCAACAAGAAAGTCAGTATCGCACTACAGGGATGTGAAAAAATAATTCTGAGAATAGCATCTCCTGACAGTGCTTTCTGTATGTGAAAACCAGGCAAAGAGATAGCTGCTGCCATCTCATCTCTCACAGGCATTGAGATAAAATCCCTACAAATAGCAGTTCCACACAAAAATTAATCCCTACTTTGAAACAATTTTTCATACTCTTTTTTTTTTTTACTATTAATTTACAAAAGATTTGTGTATAGCCAATTCCTTTGTGTCTTCAAAGGCCATCAGGAACACCTGTGAAAGGTTTATTTTGAAGATGAGAGAACAGAAGAACTGTACTTCCAACATTTAGGTATCACTGTCCGGAAGGGCTTTATTCACAGTAAGGTACAAGTCTGGACATGAATTTGTAGCTCTTGAGATCAGTCAAAAACCCCTCACAGAACAGTTTAAAGGTCGGGTTTGATAGCAGTTGACATGAATTCTATGTAACTTGAGTTGAAATTTCATGTCCAAATAGGAAGAGAATAACGTTAGATCCTTACTATTGTCTATTCTACCAGGACCCTGAATCTAACTGCATATATATAGAAATCACCAGGCAGAAGGTACTCTTGTATGTGGAAAATCCGGTTACCACCACGTCTGTTGCTTTACATCTTGTCTAATATTTGCCCAGAGGTGAAATGGGCAGACAGTGCTCGTGATTGTTTCCTGCAGCAGCTGCTCAAGGTGCACCACAAAAGAAAATGCAATCCTCGATTGCATTAATCTTAATCCTTGATTAAGTAAGGTGCTGGATCTGGCTGAAACTTTGCAGTTTTAAGTGTAGCTCATAGCAGTGACTACAAGGTACTTTAAATTCAATATCCCTACAGAGATACAAAGGCCAAACATCCACCACAGTTGTGCTCAGCTTCTACAAGATTAAGTATATGTGTATGAGCAAGATTAATAAAAGGATGTGAAAAAGGGATTTTAAGGGAATTAAACACTTAAAAGAGGTATGGAGCTGCTGAATGATATCCCAGCAGAATCACTAGTACATATCACCTTTTATATAAGGGCTTAGGAAATGTGTAAAGGGAGCAGATGTGGGCTAAACAGCATAGTAAATTAGGTTTTGAAATTATGAGAAGACAGTTTTTAACAGCTGAAAGCATATCCAAAGGATGAAAGGGGAAATGATCCTAATCTCCAGCAAAGAAGATAAAAAAATATAAAGCAAAAAGAAGCAACAGTTAGCTAAAGAATTCAAAAACAAGTATTAATTCTTCAAACTCTCAAGAGCAAGAAGGTGACCAGAGAGTCTATAAGATCACTTTATGATCACAGTTTGAAAATGTGGTGGTTTAGGACCACTTTTATCATCTAGGGGGCAGGTTCAATAAAGGTGACGGAAAAATGAATAAAGTTTGCAGCAGGTGAACAGTTTATTACAAGGGGTTTAAATTAGGGCAGTAGGGATAACCCACAGGAGACGCCAGAATTACACAGAGGGACACCCGGCATGCAGGGGGAAAAAAAAAACACAAAAGGGGAAAAAAAAAACAAAACCAAAAACAGAAAGGGAACTGTTCTTTTCAGCTAGGCTCGCTGAGAAGACCAGGGGGAGAGGTAGAGAAGCGTCTCTCTTCTTGTCTGCTGGAATCACCCTCTGGCCCTTCAAGCTCTCTGAAAAACACAAAAAGAAATGAAAACAACTCTCTCCCACCACCTCTCTGAAGGGTTACTTGCTAGCACGCTGTAAAATGGCTCTCGTGCTGAGAGAAATGGGTGGAACTCACGTCGTGAGGCCTGCGACTGAGGAGGAGAGCAGCTGGGGTCTTCTCTTCGCAGCAGCAGCCGAAGAAGAACCCGGGGCGGGGCCGTGCCTCGACTTTTAAGCCTTCTCCTTCTCGCGTGGATCTCGTCGCCTTCTTCCTGGCCAAGCTCTCTCCCCATTGGTTAGTGGGCCTGAGCCCCGCCTTGCTTCCGGTGTTTTCTTGTCAAAGACCCACGCGTTCAGGTCGTTATGGGCCATCTTTGTTTTCATGGCTGCAGCACCTTAGAGACACCCCAGCGCCAACACAGTGCCAGGGTCGGCCCTCCGTTGCTGTCCGAAAGTGACAGCCGTGCCCAGGTTCCTGGCCGGGGCTGGCCCAGGGCCGCGCCTGTGCCCTCTCAGCATCCCTTTGTCTGCAAGCCGACAGCTGCCGGGACCGCACCCACCACGCCGGCCCGCCACCACCCCAGGGCCGTGCGTGCCGCTGGCCCGCGCTCCTCGGGGGGGGTGAGGAGCCACGTGGGGAGGGACAGTCCCAGGCTGCACACTTCGCAGGGAAGTTGGGGACAGCAGGCAGGAACAGAGGCCGTCTCAGCTCTGGGACCGAGGGACCACGCACTGCACAAGACAGCCCCGGGGCCATGTGTGCCAACAGCTGGTGATCGGCCCCCGTGCTCCTGGGAGCAGCGGAGGTGGGGAGCCGCCACCGCCCTGGCCCGAGACAGCCCCGGGGGAAACAAGAAACCGCTGCCATCCAGCCCCGTCCCATCCCCAACTCAGCCCAGGAACCAGTGGGGCACAGGGAGAGCAACCCCCTCCTCCTCCTCCTTGAGTTTTAAGGGAAATGGAATTTTAACTCAGGTAAGTGGGGTTTCTTACATTCTTCCCCCTCCCAAAATCCAAGAACACCCCCAAGCCCCATCCCCCTTTGATCCCTCACGATCCCAGCCCCCCCAAACCAGTACAGAAAATTCACTGCTGGAGATGGTGGACACCCCACTGCGAGAAGCCAAATTCCTTATCTGCGTTGTTACTCACTGTGGAAGAAACAGGTGAAGCAAGCATAGAGCATTTGGAAGTAAATTCATGAGAGAATATGTCCAATATTGAGGCTGCTGTGGAAAAAGTTATGGAGCAGTGGATAATAAAACATGATCGTGTTCACCTAAGAACTCAAGGGAACTCAAAACGTGAATTAGCTGCCTTGCTTACAGTAACATGTATTGTTGTTTAAAACATTCTCAGTTACCTAAAGACCTCAAGGTGGATGATGGATGTCCACCTTGAAAGGATTCTAAGGGAATGTGGAGAGCTACAGGCCTGCAACTTCAGCAAATTAGCAGAGATGCTTTAATAAAGGATAAGAAAGAGTAGATGCTTGGACAATTGAGTCTGCCGAGGAGCAATCCATACAGCTTCTTTAAAGACTGTTGTAAATCCCTTGCTTTGTACCTCTGAAGGGATCAACAAATACATAGATAACACGGTTTGGTTGATACTAACTGTATGGATTTTGTAAGGTTTTGATGCAGCCCTTGCCAAAAGACAATTGTGATAGAGTAGGGAAAATCCTGGCATAGTTATTTCAGTAATTAAAAGATAAAAAACAAAGACTTGGAGTGAATGAACAGGGTTACCGGTGAAGTTCATAAGGAATAAGTGCTGAAATCTGTCCTGCTCATCTCATTCATAAATACTCCGGGAAAAGTGATTTCCTGGCAAAGGATGCCAGAAGGGCAGCAGTGCTTCCATGTAAGGATGGGATTATTTTGTTTTCCAAAACTGTGATTGGCACAAAAGGATGAACAAAGATTACTTTAGTTTTTCCAACATGTACAAAGAATAGAACATAGTTTTCTTGAGGTATCTCGTGAAAGAAAATCCCGAGGAATTAAAATAACGAATTAAAAATGTCACAAGTTTCCTCTGCATTCTTAGTACCTTCCTTAAGTTTTCAGGTCCAAAATTTGATGTCAGTTTAATTTAATTGGTTTCAGTCCTTCTGGTTTGTTTCTGTTTCTGAAGCCCTGGCCATCTCCAGAGCTTGATAAAGTCATGCCTTTGCCTGGTACCTAAAAGTCAAACATATGGTGCTTCAACACAAGGTCTCAAAATAATAACAATTTTCAAATTCCTGAGTATTGCTTGGGGGATTTTTTGTAAGATACAAGTTGTATCTAAGCAAATGGGTCTAGAGAGACTTGAGTTTACTTGCTTCTGCTAGAAAACTGAACGCAAATAATGTAGCTCCACATCAGAAGTTGGTGGCTTTAGTCACTGCTGAAGCAGCCTGCTTCTTTGTTTCCAGGATGGTGTGGCTCTGGGTTCATTTAAATTGGAATATAAGGACAGCAAATTTGTGTTCTTTCATGTAAGAGTCTGGTATAGCCCCCAGGTTGTTCATGGTCTTCTGAAGGATGTTGCAGACTTGACAGAATAAAAGGAAGAGAGGAAAGTAATTTTGGAGTTTTTCTGTATTGGAGGAAAAAATACTTTTTAAAGCAATTAATGTTCACTTGAGTAAATAGAAGATGATGAGATTCAAAGCAGCCAAAAATATTTCAGTGGGCGCTCTTTCACGTTTACTTGGTACCTCTGCTGCTTTGTACATACTTGTTTTTCATGAATGCACACGAGAGTTAGATCAGCCAGGCAAAGCTTGGATCCAACATAAATAGAACTTTCATTGCCTATGGTCCCAAGTTCTTATTTTCCCTTATCCTGATTTAACCCCATTGCTACGTTTTTAACATCAGTGGAGTTGCTCCAGGTATTGCTGATAAGTGAAACCAAAATCAGATTTTTAATGAGAAGTAGGATTACTATTTCAAGGGAAAACTGTGCCCTTAACTGTTGCCAGAAGAAGAGCAGCACTCATTTCTAAACCAGACCAACTGCTGCTGGCATTTATTTGCCATGAGAGTTGTTGCAGAAGTACTGAGGTTTATGCTGATCAGTAAAGGGACTCCTGTAAGAGTATTACAGCTGTTAACTTAACTCTCTATGGATCACTTAAAAGACTTACTTCATTAAGGGGAGTGGACATTAAATTGATGTCATGAATGTAAAATCCTGTTGTGTTCACGTGCAATACAATTAAAGGTTTCGGGCATTCCAATAAGGATCAGCCCACGCTGATCTGAATCACTGAACAGGAAATGCTGCTAGGCAAGATTGTGAGCTTAACTAAGTAATTTTAATTTATGTATTAAATTGTTGATCTAGATAATGCAATAATTGCAAATGCTTGTGTTTGAACACCATGAAAATTGCTAGAAAATGAAATTTTGCAATCATCAGACTGTGAAGGTTGGTCACATTTGGCATCGAAATGTTTGTCTTGTCCCAGGGCGATGTGTCTGTAATTAAGAGACAAGTAAAGACTCTTGAGTAGACTTGGGTCTCTGAAGCATGTACCAATTTCTAGGCTCAGTAACACACGACTGTTGCATGTGCAGTCATGGAAATGTGTATTTTTGCAAGATGTTAAATAATTTTAAAAAACCGACCCAAAGTCCCAAATGCCCAAACTATCCATTTAGTACTGTGACCTTCAAATTACTTATTTCTCTTTGCAGGACATTCAGTTTAACCGTATGAATTTCTGAATGATGGAATGAGACAGTGTTTTCAGGGTCAGCAGCTGATTTCACCCTTCTGCTCTTTGCCTTCAGGCAGTGATTCTTACTAAAGAAACCTGAAGAAGTTTATCTGTTTTTCCATTAGTCCCTAAATCATCTGCTTCCAGGGATGTGTAAAGCATATCTCCAGCTTTAGAAGACTGGTTAGCTTGTATTTGAGAAAGTTTGTCTCTTCACCCTGTTTAATGAATTGCTGCTGCCAAAGGTTCCCCACAACTGTCAGATCACTGGGAAGTTGTTTTAGTACCAGCCATAACTCAGAGTTAAGAGTTATGTTTGACTTTTATCTTCATAAAGATGATCAGAAGTTAAAATTGTAATTCATAGAAAAATGGCCTTCTTGGCAGTATTTAGCAAATACCCTTCCTTTTCAGCAGCAGTGTTTTGGCTCATTGCAGCTGCCTTCTCTTCCAGCTGCCTGAGACTGCCCTGCCAAAGAGCTGACTCTGCCTTGTGGTACCCTGTGGTCGCTTGGGGTGACACTTGGCCTTCTCTAGATGGGATGATGTTTCCTCCTTTCTCTGTCTTTTTGGGCTTCTCAGTAGGAATTCTGCTCTAGAACTTGCATCAAATGTATGCTGGAAATGTCTGTCTTTTCCTCCTTTTGCATCTGCGAGAGCACTGATCCCCCATACTGCTTCTACACTGGACTTGTCTCTGCTTTCCTGGCCTTGTGTAACTAGCACTACCCTGGGACCCTCAGTTGCTTTATTTTTTCTGTCTTTAAGCTGATTTTCCCTGCTTGCAGCCTTTAGAAATCTCAGGGTGTTTAAATGTACACTTATCTCATTGAATTAGTCATGTGGAGCCTGCTGCAAGCATTTCATACTTCACACACAGTACACTAATATATATGCCAGATTTGGCACTGAGTCCTGCCCTAAATTACTCCCCCACCTGCCCACTCTTGCTTTGTGTTAGTTGGAGGATTTTGCTATTACAGCATCCTGTGCTTCCAGGTGCTTTGTTGCACCTGAGTGTACTCTCCTAAAGGGATAAGAAGATTATGTTCTCAATTCCAAAGTTTGTTTCCTTTTGAAGCTGAAAGGACAGATGCTCAACTTGAACTGCAAATGTTAAGTGTACATTAGAGTTGAATTCAGAGTCTCCAGAAAGGCAGTTCCCTACAGCGACCTTAAAATCTGGAAGTTTCACAGTGTCTGCTGCCTGTATTGTATCTCATCTGTGATTTGTTGTCAATTTGCTTTTCGTCCAGTCTGGCCATGTACATTTGATATGAAAATATAAGAGGTTTCCAATGTATAGAACATTGAAAATTTACCTGCTTTAACAAAAAAAGATAGAAAGGCGGTATACCTCTAATGTCTTCTAATTCTGGTTTTAATTTAAAGCCTGGGTGTGTATGTTGCTAAGCGGTCTGTTGCCATTGAGAGAAAAATTACTATTAGCCAACCATTGGACTCTTGGAGAGTTTCACAGTAAATGTGTTTCCTGCCTGCATCCATTTCAGCAGCTGTGCATGTGCCTATATACAAGTTTGGGAGAAAAACGAGTTACACTATTTAGAACCAGAGTAAGACATAAACTGCAGCTTCATGTCAGCATGATTTCAGTTCTGCTAAAGTTAATTGGAAATTAGTGTGTCCTTCTACACAAGCATTTTCTGACTGCCTCACATACAAATACCTCTTGCATCTTCTGTGACCCTAATATAGCCGGGGCAACTCAACACAGAGCTGTGAAAGAATTAAGAGGAAGAAGGCAAAAAAGAAATTGCTGCAGCTTGTCATAAACATGGGCAGCACTATCCAGAGATTTAAAATGGATGTTTGTTGTCTCCTTTCATCAACTTTTCCCTAAGACTGTTTACTTAAGAGCTCCACAGCTATTGCCAGGAATGCAACTATCCTATTTTAGGCTATATGTACTCAATAAAGCTCTAAGCCGTTCCCACAGTGGGTGAGGGAGGCTTTGCACTGGCGTGGTGATGCTGTAGTGCTATGGTCCACCAAACTCTGCAGGTATTTAAGATAAATCTATTTGTTCTTAAGTGCTCATCCTCTCGGAGGTAACGAGCAAACATTTAAGTGCAGCTTTGTTGTTGGTCATTTTCATTTGTATGAACTGAAGCTCCTAAAAGTAGACAAAGTTGATGCCTCCAGATAATCTGCCAAAATAGATGCAGAGAGAGAGAAGAAGAAGATAGGCTCTGCAGCCCAGGGAGTGGACAATAGACAGGAGAGGCTATCAGGCTAATGAAAGGAAAGAAATTAGCCTCATTTTTTGTGTGTTACATATCACCAATGCTTCTGCTGAATCATTGGGTCTTGTATTTCTAACAAGTTACCCCATTAGGGTTATGAAAATACAGCAGATGCAGTGAAAATGCAGGAAAGATTTTATACTTCTATAACCTACTACAGAAAAGTACTTTGTTCAACCTTGAAAGCTATGGGGATCATAATGCTTTCACTGTAATATCTGTGAATGCTTTTTGTATACTCTCTGGCCTCTACTCTGGTTCTCAACAAACCAACCAAAACTTAAAAAGCCTTGTAATTGAACTTGAATCAGTTTCCCTGCCAGAAAGAGAGGCCTCTCTCAGGAGCAGTTTCAGAAGGAGCAACTTCCCTTTGTCTGGCCTATGTTCTTAGTACCTGGTCTTTATTGTTTAACAAATAGACTGAAAGGTAGAAAAGTAGTAGCAGTTTGGGGGTGTGTGGATGATTAACCAAAACAACTGTCTTTTAATTGCTTGGATCAGATTCAGCCCAGCAGCAGAAGTCCAGCCCCAAGCAGAGCTGAATTTGGCACTCTCAGACACTGCTCCACTGCCTGTGGGGTGGATTTGTCCTGCCTGGAATTTGAGAAACGGGCTGTTTCTTGTGCTTTCTTCACTCTGCTGCTTATTAAGAATTTGACCTTTTGAGAGGTCAGTATCTTGGTGCACCCGAGAGTCTTGTAGGTGAGTGGGTATGAAAGTTAAATCTTCAAATACAAGTCAGCCCTGCAGCTGTATTAAGGAGCAACATCTTCTTGGCTGCTTATGGCTCCCTGGCTGCAACTCTGCTGTGGCTTGTGGCTCTCTGTGTTGCACTCTCCTTTCTGTGTAAGGCTTTTTGCTGGTACCCAAAAGCTCGTGTTTGATTTCAGCTCTCAGTTCTGCATGTAGCTCATGCTGAAATCCTTGTGCTACTTCTCTCTTCATTGAAGTGTTCATCTCAGAGTTATTTTATTTTTCCCATTGTTCTCTACGAGGCGAAACACGGACATCTGTTTACAGCTGTGAGCTTTTCCACTAAGGGAATAGTTTAAAACTAACATTTTTTTTTTATTTTTTTTTCTTGGACATCAGCTCACGACCTGATGTCAATGTGCAGGGTTTAAGAAAGCCTGTTTTGGCTGGCATAGCAGGCTGTCTGTCTGTGCACATGCCTGAAGTGATCTCCTGCTGGGGGTCAGGAAGGGAATTCCTCTATCAGGGGCAGCACACAAAGAGCCCGGAGCATTTCTGAAGGAGAGAAAAGCTCACATTTCTGCAGGGCATCAGCTACCTGAAGCTTCAACAAGGATGTGCAGCAGGACCTGCCAGCCCTTTGCCCAGGGCTCTAGCTTGGTTCTGTCATGTGGGTACCCATGTCTTTAACGCTCTGTGAGCCATACAGCATTTGTTACACATTGTTCAGTAGGAAATCCTGACATCCAGTTCCTACCTGCTCTATTAAAGCCCCTTAATTTTGTTCTTCTCTGGGTGATTTGGGGGCACTGTGGTCTGTAGCTCCCCACAGTGGGAGATCTCTGTAAATGCTTTAGGCTTCAATGAGTTTGCAAGGATGGAGGAGGTTGGCTGGGTTTGTTTTTTAACAATCTCTGCACTTGGCCTGTTTCACCCTTTGCAGGAGGTAAAATATGTCCCAGGTAATGAGATTTGTTTTGGTCAGGCTGTCTGCAAGATTCAAAGGAGCAGAGACGTTTGGTAGCCTTTGTCTCCCCTTTGGGAAAGAGAAATGCAGCTCTCAAATTCCGGTTGCGCTGCTGGAGACTGAAATCAGCCCTGAATTGTCACAGTGTATCCCTGAAGCAGGAAGGGGAACGTCTCACATTAGACAATATACGAGCACACACGCATCTGCAAGCCAAAGAATATCCTTAGTCACAAATTAGGATGTGACGTTTTTAAAAGCAGATGCTGGTTTTATGTGGGTCAGTACCTTCGGATAAGGTTTGACTCAAATGAGGTAGTTAACAGTTCTCCCAGGTTTCAAGCTGCTTCTCTGAAGAGCAGTGTGTGGTCTTCAGGCGAGGGTGACTGGAGAGATGCCACAGCTCTTCTAGTCCCTCCCGGGAAGAAGCTGCTTGGGATGTCCTTTGTAGTGTCCTAGCTGATTCCTCAATTGGGCATGGGATTTGTTGATGACCACAAGGGATAATAAGGGCAAGAAGATGGGTTGAAGTGTTGTGCCTTTGTCAAATCCCACCGGCAATTGCTGGAATTGGGTCATATATTGAGACTGGTCTTAAGTGTACTCAGTCTGTGTGGGGAGGGAATGCCCCTCATGAGACAGCAGACCTTGTCTAGGATAAGATGTCTTCTAAGATTAAAACTTAGAAACATCCCCATGGCTGGTTCCACAACGTGCTGGTCATGGGAAGTGCATGGGTGAGCAGTGGACTCTGTATGGACTCCTTGGGCCTATCCCAAGGATCTGGGTCACAACAAGGAACATGAGTCACACCCACCACTCTTGACCAAGTGCATGAACTGGAGATGCAGTTATTTCAATAAACAACCACTTAAGTCCAGCGTTTTCCAGTCTGAAGCAATTCAGAATAAGACTTTTTACAGTCCATGCACTGGCCACTTTACAAGTGGCTGTCACACAAAACAGAGTAATCCCACATTGACATTCCAGCCTTGTGTTTTTTCTTGAGCCTGAGATAGTCATAAAGAACAGAAGAGGATGTTCTGCCTGATCTCCACCTTTTTATGTTACTGGGATTTGTCGTGGGTTTTTTTATGTCTATATTTGTGGATAATGCTTTAAAATTAATTTAAATATTTCTTCAAAAGTATGATATACATCTTATATTTGCTGTTAACAACCTTAGTTTACACGTATGTTTTTGCTGCCACTTGCTGTAGTAGCATTTAATTCAGCTGAAATAACAAGCATCTACATGGGTCAATTTTCTGTTCATATTCCAGTTCAGTTCCTTGTATATCTCAGCACTGGGACTCCAGCCCTCCATCCCCTACTGCACCATGCACACAGAAGTGGTATCTTCTAGTCAGGACAGGTATCTCTGAGGGAAAGAGATCTCTGTGTGGAAAATTTGAGCATCAATGCACTAGTTTAGCATTGAGACTTTTGGAATGCAACACAACTGGAAGATAGGAGTAGGCAAAAACTATCAGACTTTTGGACTATTCCTGTTGGACTGTTTTTTCAGGTCTGTTGCAAACATTGTGTACCTCCAGTCAGTATTTGATTTTCTTTTTTCTCGTACCTGTATATGTACTTGATATAATGTCTTTAGGGTCAAGGAAGATGGGCAGTCTTTCATGAGGATGTGGGGAATAACACCCTAATAATCTCCCTCAGGTCAGCCCTGGCCTGAAGTAGTCTAAACTGTTTCTTGGATACATTTCATAGTGTTGACTTCAGCTGTGATTTGTGCCCTATGTTTTCTTCCACAAAAGACAAACTTAAGGAAAGGTAAGCACAACAAATCCTTATTTTGGGTTACATAAAATTTACTAAACCTAGCTATAAAACTTTCTGGTTTATATTATAACTTTTGAAAAACAGCAAAGGGCTAAATTTAGAGAGTTTGGAAAGTTAATCTATGGGAATGCTACTCGTTTCAGTGTAATCATATTTGAGTAACACCAACAGGAGCACCTGGTGAGCTTCAGTGGGGACTGTGCTTCACACTTTTGGCATTTTCTACCATCATTTGTTAGTGTAGTGTGTGATTTCAAGAACCAATATTATTTGTAACCATAAAAAAGTATGCAAAGTTTTGGGTTTTGAAGCCATCATCATTGCATCTGTACATTTAAGCAGCATCCCTGTGCACTGCTGTTGGGAATTGGCCACCAGGCACCGAAAAGCCAACCATTTCCAGGCAGGTCGTGATACAGGCATGTGTCACTGCTCTAATTCTTGACACAATTTCCCAAAGCTGTAAAAGTCCAGTGCCCTGGAAACTACATTTTGCTACGGATGCAGGTTAGTAAGGGGTTTTCCGGGAGAGAGAGAGTTCATGCAGCACTGAGTGTCCAACCAGTCTGGTCTCGTGAGCTCAGTGCTATAGTGGAGGGCTGCAATAACATCTCTGCTGCAAGCAGATTTACACAGATACACCCAGAACAAACATTTCCTGTCATTTTTTATCTCCTTTGTTAGATACAAACACAAATGTCTCCAAGGACAATCAAATGGGAACACTTTGAAATGAACCCAAGAAGTGAGCAAGTGCATTAACATGCAGGGTCCCGTTTGAGTTTTCTAATTAAACTCAATTGTGTTCTCTGACCTGCATTTTAAATAGTGAATATTTAGGGAGATTCATACATTTTTCCTTCTAGCCTGGCTCCTTTCAGGCTTTGTTTAGCATGTGAATAGACCCATTAGGGAAATGTGAAAGCACTGGGCTATGCATTGAGTTGCTATTTTGACATTCCAGAGGAAGATGCTACTAAGCTGTAAATTACAGAATTGGACGTCGTTGGTTTGAATTCAGATCAGTTTGGCCTGAAAAGCTGGATTTAGCAATTTGACCTGCCCTGACCTGTTTCTGTCCTTTGTTTAGTAAGTACCTGAGTTGTTTGCTAATTTCTTCCTACTCTGCTGTGTACAGAAATCTGATTGATGTATTCAGATGTTCTAGCCAATAACCCCTGCTTTGGTGAAATAAAAATAATTTTGTTCTTTGTCAAAACATGAAATTTCTAAACATTTTTGTTGCTGCCCTTTCCCTTTTTTTTTTTTTTCTCCCAATGTGCCACAGTTTCAGTACCGTAGCTACAAGAAAACATAAAAGGTCTTAGAAATCCCATGAAACTCTGGACAGTGTTGAAGCTGCTTGTTGCTTGTGTGTTGGAGGGGTGGAGGCGAGGTAGCAAGACCAGCACTGATGGATCTGTGCTATGCTTGAGATGGGTCCTGAAGAGTCGGCAGCAGCAGCTCTCAGATGAAGGGAGAGGTGGAAAGAAGCAGTGAAGTGAGGAATATCGCCTGTGTTCTCAAGTAAGACTCAGTTACAGGAAGGTAACTGAGGAAGCCAAGTGCTCCAACCTCCAGGGCTTGCTAACTCAGGCTTTTAAAAGGCAGGTATACTGCAGCAGGATCACTTCACCAAGTTGTTTACTTCCTATTTCCTTTTCAATTTGGCCTTTGGAGAGACTAGGGGAAGTGGGAAAACATCGCTTAATCTTGATACTTACTCAGGTCTTAATAGGAAGGCAGGAGATACCTTCTTGGTTGTTGCCAGTTTTCCTTGTGTACCACCAGGTAATTGTCCAAAACCAGGGGAGGAGGCCTTCTGGAGCTGAATTGTATTGTTTATCCTTCCTGACAGTAATTATAGAATGGGGAAATTTTTGTGTTCTCTCCCCCAGCCCAAGTCATGAATGCAATGATACTGTACCCAGCATTTGGTTTGTAAATTGGCTGAGGCCAGGTCCTAACAAGCCTGTGTAGTGGGCAGGTAAAGCTGATAGAAAAGGTTTTTCTTAGTGGTGAGAGGAGCTGGTACCAAACACTCTGCATCTCTTTCCATTTCAGCACAGGGGATTTGCCGGGGTGCTGTAAAAGTCACGGGCTGTGGGGGGCATTGACTGGGACTTAGCAAAGAGAAACAAGTCCTTTAGCTGACTGAAACAGCCATCAGCTGGCTCCAGATATGAGTTGACAGGCACTTCTGCCTGCAGCCCTGAGCTGTCTTGTCTGATTGCAGCCACAGCTGAGAGGGATACCTAGGGATGGAGAGTAATGCCCGACAGCAGTGAACAGCCTGGATGTTGTACTCAAGGCTGTGATGTAGATCATGGTAGGGTGAAGAAATGATGATTCAACTTATTCGTAAGTTTGAAGGAATGGGAAAGAGAGAAGAGCCAAGAAGACAGATAATACATACAAAACAGAAAGATGGAGATAGACTGCATTTCCTTATTTCTTGCTTTGTTTCATGCTTTTGGAGACGTTTTTCCACGTAATTTCTATACTTTTATAACACCCAGGAACCACAAATTAAACAAATGGCTTGTTTCATTTTTCCCTTTCCAGTCCTATGGTGTTCCCCTGAGAAGCACAGTGCAGAGGTTCTTGGCTGTAGCTGCTGAGCTGCTGCTGAGAACCTGCTGCTCTTTGAATCATCCAGTCTAGGATGTTTTCTCCTGAAATGTGAGATGTAGCAAACATTTTTGATAGTGGCACCTGCAGTACTTACTCTTTGTTCACCTGAACAGCTTGTGCATTGTATGGTTTTGATGCAGTACATAGAAACGATATAATAAAATGACTCCATGGGTGCATAAACCTGTGTGTTTGCTCTACTCACTGCTCACTTTAAGTTCTTCAGGACTCAGGAGGTTTAAGCAATCTGCATTTGTCAGCTGCTGCTTGAGACTATGTGAATGCTGTTGGCACAAGGAGCAATGAATCCCCCTTCCTGACTTTACTGAAACCAGAAGAACCTTCCACTGCAGCCCATTTGCTTTGCAGAATCATCCCTCTAAGCTGGCAGTGAGAAATCTAGATGCCAGCAGTGATATAAAAGAGGGCATATTGTAGGCTCTAAGTTAGCAGTGATTTTGAAGTAAATTTAAGCAATGCAATGCAATTATTGTATTTGCTCATTACTTTTGCTGATGACAACAAGCTAAGAAGTGTCTGTGAGCACATCTAAGGGCAGAACTAGAATTCAAAATTATTTGCACAAACTACAGAAATCATCTGAAAAAGCATATACGTGAGCTTGATTTGCAATGATCAACAGTGAAAACACAAGGTGAGGGGAGAAATCCAGCCAGAGAGCAGTTTTGCAGGAAGAGATCTGGGGGAGTTGGAATGAATCTCAAACCAAACACAAGACAACCATGTCATACAGCACGGTGGGGAGGAAGGAGGACGTGGGGGACAGGGAAAGTCTTCTTATTGGTATGTATGGATTGGATTGTTCTTTGCAATGTATGTTTAATAAACCTCACTTTGGCCTGTGCAGCTGAGCTGGGTGCCAAACCCTGTCTGGGGCATTCTTCTTCCAAAGATCTGTGGTTCCTTGGCCAGAAGGTGGCCATTCCATAATGGAGTGAGAGTGACATGACAATGGTCTTCAAATGTCTGAAGTGAGGCACTAACACAGGGGTATAAATTGGTTTTGTAGCTGTGGGAGACAGGATGGGAGCTGTGGGCTGGACAAGAAGGTTGGGCAATGTGGAACTTGTAACATGGAAGTTTGTTAGAATTAAAGAAGATGTCTATACAGAGAGAGATGTAGGTGTTCTCATTTTACCTTATGGTGGAATAATGAGCTCCTCTTCATGCCCCCTCCAACCCCCTTTTCTCTTTGATTCTGTGACTGACAGACAGTAACTTTGCAGCTGAGCAAGACCAAGGAAGGAAATGAATACTCTCCCAAGGTCACTTGGGAGAGAGGAGCTGGACTTACCCCTTGAAGCATTCAACTGGGGGAACAGTGTGCAAAGGGAATTTACTTTCATTAAAGTAGCAAGTTCAGCTGGAAGTACAAGAGCTGTGGAGGCTGCTGCTCTCTGTGGATTTATGTTGGTGCTGTAAGCACAGCCTGAGATCAGAATGATGGAAATGTAGCGTCCAGAATAGCAAATTCCTGTTCATTGATTTTCATAAGCCTTCTTTTTAAGTCTGTACCAGCAGACTTAGGCAGCTCTGAGCACTTGCTTTCTCCCTTCTTCCATGCAATAATCAACCACCTTTTTAACCAAGAAGAATTTACTTCGGAGAGCAAAATTATATATTTATGCTGAATATGAAGCAATCTGGGCTTTGCACAGTAGGGAGTACGGTGGTAATTACAGTTTGTCATTTTTCCCTTGCTCCTTTTGAAAAAACAAAAGACCCAAGATGATTTGGATTTGGCAAATTTGACACCAGTATTTACTTTCTGAGATATGAAGGCAGGGAATCAAGGTGGAAAGTTCAGTCTCAGACAGGAAAGTCTAGGAAAAAACCAACTGTGATGCTAGTAATTCCATTATGATGCCATTATGGTGTGTATAGGCTTAAGCACAGTCCAAGGAGCTGTAAGCTCCTGAATACTGAGTCGAACATGTTCTTATAAAGTGGATGGTGTGTCTCAACCTTAAATAACAGGGATGAGGGAAGTGTCCTGGAGGTATTTTTTAGCCAAACTTGCTTTTAATGAAGCCCCTCAAAGTTTTGCCTCTAATTTCAGTCAAGTCGGATTTCAACCTTTGGAAATTATCCTCCCTAAAAAGAAATGAGCTGAGCTTTTATGTAGGTGGATGGGGTTTGTCTCCAATTTCTGTGAATTTTCCAGGTTAGCTTTGGGAGTTAAGTTATGCAAGTAAATTAGAAGAAATGGAAAAAACGTGAATGTGGTTTTAGAAAAACATGTTGAATATATTAACACTGAATGAGAGCAGAGGGAATTCATAAAACGTTTTACATTCTACTAATTCCTGAGCTACGCAACAGATGTAAGAGTAAACCAAGTGGCACTGATAGAAAAAGCTATTTGCAGAGTTCATGGGACATCTGGCTACAGTTAAGGGATGCTTTTTTAATACAAAATGAATACTCTGTTAAAATATACAGTCCTCTAGGTTCAGAATTGGGAAGGGCCTGCATTAGTCAAGGGCACTGTAAGTGGAGATGCATGCTATTGGGAGGAGCGTTCAATAACTTCCATGTTAGGGGCATTCAGATTGGTTTGGCTCTTGGTCTAACAATTGCCTGCTGAGATGCTCAGACTTCAGAATGAATCAAATGAGGAAAAAAAGAGAGAAGGACCCCGACCTGTGTGGAATCTCCTCTCTTGATGGCTGCTTTCTGCAGTGACGTTGGCTGCAGGATGGTGCAGGCTGATTTTAAGATTTTCCTCCAGATATTGGGGTATCTCAGTATTACTGCTGGTAGTAGTGTTGCCTTCGTTGGTAGGCTCCATGTAGAGGCTAATGCAGAGACCTGGAGCTTTTGGACAGGACAGATTCCTCAGCGAGGTTTATTTCTATTCCCATGGGACAGAAGTTGTGCATTCACAGATTATTGTCATTCTGTTGTTTCTCTGACATTTTGCTGTGCTTTTCATCAGTGTTCTCTGTGTCTGCTCTTTGCAGCTGAGCTGTGCTTTAAGAAAGTCATAAATCCTTTGCATCACTTTTTTCTTTTTTTTTTTTTTTTCCAGAAACAATAGGCAGGAGACCAGGAATAGGAAGTTAGTGGACCAGATCGTAGGGATATGAAAGTTTCTTTTTCTTTAATAAAAGACCAAATGCCGCATTTCTCAGTTCTCTAAATAACTGTGTGGTATCTGCTGCATATTCCTGCTGGGAGAAACATTTCTAGTGACCTTGTCTTAGGAAAAACTCAAAGACAGTATTTTACACCATTCATTTTATATCTGCCACCTTCAACAAAGTCCATGACATCTCTGTTTTTGAAGTCCCAGTATCCTTTGTCTTCTGTGGCTCTTTGCCTCTATTTGTACTTCTCTCATCACATTTTTATTTTCTTGTCACTGGTGGATTTCTTTGTTCCTTCTTTTCCCTTAGTCTTTGAGAGACCTTAACCATAATTACAAGTCCAACTACTATCACCTAGTGTGATGTACATCTTATGTTTATATTTCTCTACACACAAATCTCTTTCCAAACTGCATTCCTTTCTCTCTGAGCTACAATTAACCTATTGCAGATACAATCTTATCTGACCTTCCTTGAGGGCTACCTAGCTATCAGCTTGCCTCTGTGTACCTAGGATGGAGAAGTTGGTATTTCATGCCCTACCTTCTTTTTGAATCACTGTAAGCAGCATCAACCTCCATCCTGGTTTAAGCAGGCACTCTGTGTCTCTCTGAAGGTTGTACTCAGTAGGTCTGCATGTTAACAGATTCTTTTGGAATAACATTTCCAACGTATGGTCTTTCTTATGCTGAAATGTCACACAGCTATAATTTCATCCAGGCTTTTAGAATTCCGTATCTGAGATTACCTGAAGCATTTTTGCTTTGTTTCTGTCTTTTCTGTGTGCTGCAATTCTTTCTCCACTTCTCTGTAATGAATCGACCCTGTCGTCGCAGTCAGAGCTGCTCACAGGTGATTCTCATGGCGTGGCCTCTTTTATTTATTGTCAGATACAGACTCCTAATTCAAAGCAGCCTGCAACATGAGCCTCTTTCATTCTCTTATGTTTTCTGCTTTCTCTTATTTTCCCCACATTAGAGAGAACTTCCTTTGAGTATGACCAAAGCTGACACACTTATCAACCAACTTTTTGAGAAACAATTACCTGGCCAAGTTAAGCTACTGATACAAATCATAGCACTCTTTAAGGGGGAAAGACCTTTAAGATCAAGTCCTGCTGTTAACACAGCACTGCCAAGTCCATCATTAAACCATGTTCCTAAGCACTACATCTCTCAAAAGCATTGTTTATCTTGCAGGCACATGTTAGTACTCTGCTGTGTGCCTGGACCTGGAAGCTGGAATTCCTATCCTTTATATTTGGGGGGGATTTTGCTCTGTTCGTACTACTTCCAAGAATACTGGTGTGGGTGTCACTAACTGAGCTGCCCCCTGAAGTGCCATGATAATTCAAGAAGAAAAGGAAGTTTACCATCTGCTTACCACTGAACCGTGGCCTTTGAGTCTTTCTTTAACCTTTTGTCCAGTATAGAAACAATGACTTAATTCCTTTCTTGTTTTAGGGAAAGTGCTATAAACTTTTGGCCTGTGACCCCCCCTGAAGGGTTATGTTGGCAGGAGTGTTTGCTTGGGCTTCTCAGCCTTTCCTGCAAGGCTGAAACTAAGCATCCAGCTCTGCAGTCTGAAAAACTTCCCTTTGGTGCAGTAAAACTGAAAAGTCATTTCGCATATTTCAGACACAGACCACAAAATTCAGCTTGTGAGCTTTGGATGGCAGCAGTGTTGGAAAGCTGAAATGCCTTTGTGTTTGCAGTAAAATGTATATGGGAAATGAGCTATTGGGGAAATGAGTTAATCTTTAACTTATCATTTACTGCATGCCAGATTTGCAGAATCATTGATGTATTCACAAAATATGTGAAAGAAGGTAATAGGAGTCAAGTAGAAGGTCCCTGGCAATGGGACTATTATTAGGAGCTGTCTGTACAGCCATCTCCTCTGGTGTAGTGCCATCCCAAAACTCCTTGCAGCCTCCAGAGCCATGTTCTCCTCAGTGGTGGTGGCCTAACACTGCTACTGAGTGGTATTAGAAGGAAACATCTCATACAGCATCATTGTCTACTTTTATTCTGCCCTTCCTGGCTCACTCAATTAATTGTGAGGGCAACTGTTGCTTATTAAGTAGTAAAAGATGCAGTAATTTATGCTGGTACATGCCTCCTGCAGCTGGTAGTGCATCCCAATTAGGTGAAGCAAGGCAGAAATTTGGAACATCTCTTGCTCAGTCTTTCTTGCTTTTACAAAGAACAACACACTCTCTTTTCCTGTCTGCTATGTAAATCCATAGTGTCTGCTCAGTCTAGTCCCCTCTGAGGAAGCCTCCCTTGGCTGTCTGTTGTGCTATAGCATGATTGTCCACAGCAGGCCTGGTGACTGCCAAAGCTGGCACTGTGAGCTCCTCATTTGCACGGCGTGCCCAGCTGGGCGTCATGCAGCTCGATGGGAGTAGCCTGATTTTCTGTGCGGACGTTTCAATGGAGCCATAGGCAATAAATCGGTGTCCTATGGTGAGGGTTTTTAATTCGTGTCACTCACAATAAGAATGCAGCCAAAGATCCTCTGAGACGAATGTCGTCCTGCACTAAAGTGACTTGCACAGAGGATTACTTTCACATAACAGATATTTTTGAGCTGACTTGCTGCCTTGACAGTGGGCGTGCTGAGAGTACTGCGAGGCTTGTGCTGAGGATGAAGCTTGCCATGCTAATCAGTACTGCTCCTCTGCTGTCTCCTGCCTGTCTTTGCCACCTTTTTTTCTTTGCTTTGTTTTGATCTCCTGTATCTTTTTTTACGTAATGCTTTGGACCTTAAGGCTGTGGTATGACAAGGGCTACTGTAATATGAATGTTTTTGAGGGTTTGTTCATACTCCAGAACAAAATTATAGCATTTATGGGAAAAAAAAACATGCTGCCTTTCAGTCGGTCTGCAATTCAGTCCTCTCCTAGCATCTGGAGTGCACTTGTCAATACTAAGTGCTGCCGGGTTGGTTCTGTAAGGGGCTGTGTCTCACCACGGTGGTTTTGTTTGTTTGGTTTGGATTTTTTTGATAAGGAGAATTTATGATGGTTAATTATTTCAAGTAAAATGTTCAAATACTATAAATAATAGCGTTTCCTCCTTATTTTCAAAAAAGTTTTACTGAGAAGTAAATAAAACAGTACACCTCAGATATAGATAACAACAAAGAAGAGGAGTTAAAAGGTAAGAAAAAAGCAAGCCTAGGACTCCTAGTCTATAAAAAATTATGTGTGCACTTGACATTACATGTCAAATGAAGGAAAAATCGTGTCCAAAGCCTTTGTAAAATCAGGAGGACTTCATTTCTGGAGTCTGGAAAAGAATTATGTTAGAGGAGGAAGAGTGTGCAGGGAAGTTTTCCATGAGAAGGATAAAAGTAACAAAAATCCAAAGAATATGAGTTAGAAATGTAGTGTGAATTGGCAGTAGAAGTTAAGGTCACCTGAATATTTAGTAGCCATGGACTGTCACACTTCCTCAGTTACACCTTTGCAAAACTTTGCCCATAACATTCCCACTCCTAGTTCTATGCTGCTCAACAAGCTTTAGACCAGAACCTGTGTGTATGTGTGGGCTTACATACACATGTTTTGATGATGGCACGGGCAGGCATCACTGTGTTGGAGGCTGCAGGTGACATCAGACTCCAGAATGGCTCTGAGCCTGCAAGAGGGGATGGAACCAAATCCAGAACAGCCAAGACCCTGTGTGATAAATTAACTGTGGCTTTTCTCACACTGTGGTGGGGAGCCCCCAGTTCTGATCTGGATTTACACTTGGGGGCTTTCCCAAAAACTTAGTAACACAGGACGTGCTACAGAGACAACAGATCAGGAGCAGAGTTGTGCTTTGTGTAAGGACGGACTGTGAGCAGCAGCCAGCACTGGAAGTCAGCTAAGAGCTTCTGAACCCCTGCCATGTGTGACAGAAGGAATCGAATATTGTACATCCCGGAGCTTGCCTTGGAGGTGTCACCTCAGTATTTTAACCATATGCAATGGTCCCTTTCCCTCTTCACTGGAGGATTTCTCCTGCTGGAGTTCTGGGCTAAAAAAGGGGGCAAAGGGCAAGCAGTGAAGTAGTGAAAAGGCATATTCATGATTGCCTCTGATGTCGACACATCTAGATGAACTCCTGGTTTGACCTGGAGACTTCCTTTCCCCCCCCCTTTCCTTTTCTTGTTTTAACCAGCATTAGGGAATTCCTCACCAGCTTGTTCTTGCAGTAGCCAGGACAACAATGACAAGAATGTGGAAATCAACTAAGCAATTATATTCACAGAGGTGGTTAACAGCATCCCTTCATCTGAAACAAATCAGTTACAGTCCAGTGAAACCTGCCGTACCTAGTGCCTATACATAATAGCACCCTTGTGCATTTTCAGAGCGTGCCAGACCACTTAAATGGGATCGATAAGAGGCAACAGGAGAGAAATTTTGTTTTATTAACCAGAGACACAGAAACCTGGATATTCTCTTATTTAACCTTCTTCCACACGGAGAAATCTGTCACAGTATTTATAAAGATATTTCCCCAGGTGTTGCAAAATGTTGTAGGAATGAAGTCCAGGAGCATAACTTTTAGCTGTGAATGAGAGCAATGAGCGATTGTCAAGGTAGGAAAAGTTGTCTAACAGACTTTAAATTAGTGAGAGCTACTGTGACCTTGGTCACCTCTGAAAATCTTCTGTATTTTCTGTACCACTGGTGTTTAATCTGTGAACCCCAGGAGTCTATGAATTGCTTCCAAGCATGCCAGTGAAGAGTGGTTAGGAAGACAGGTGCACATCTGCTAAACAGCAAACAACGTATGGACATTCCTGAAAGAACATTTGTATCTTGCTGTAAGATTTTCCCTGGAAATTAAATTTATTTTATAATCCAAGATCCAAGGATAGGAAACTGTACAAGGGGGTAATCCCTCATTTAGATCGTTTAGATCCATTGCCTGCCACAATGTACGACTCAAGACTACAGAGATGCAATATGTTATGATAAATGGAAGCTTATAGAAGCTGGCCATGGTGTGTAAGAGGCAATTTGGAAGGTCTGCCCTGAGGTGTGGTCCTGTTAGTGTGAATCCTGACATACAACTAGAGTGAATTTAATCCTTGGTGTTCCCTGACCTGAAGAATTGGCTTCTGCTCTTGGAGGTGAAAGACATTCGTGGTCCCAGGCTGTGCAACATAGAAACTCCTTGTTTATGTGTCTTTTGCGGGGTTTTTTGTTGAAATGAGAGGAAGACACTTCTTGCATGTTTTCAGTGACTTAGGGACTGTTAGCAGTTTTGGGACGATTCTGCAGTGGGGTTTGGCAGTGTCCAGCCAGCAGCCATATAGTTAATGCAACAAATGCCTGCTCTTGCTGAATTTGTTGTTTGAATTACTCTTTGGTCTGCACAATTATCTTGAAAGTGAAAACAAGCTGGTTCAGAGTGAATTGAACAACAGGGTCCTAAATGGGAGGGCAGTGTGAACTAGAGTAGCAAATTTTCATGGATTAGTGGCCAAATTGTTGTCTCATTAAAGTCCAATGGCAAAATTCCCTTAGGCTACAATAGCGACAGGATTTGACCCTAAGAAAAGATTCCATTTGAAGCATTTGAGTGTCTCCCAAAAGCCAATTATTAAATCAGAGGCGCCGTAATAACTGAGCTCAAATTTATTTCGGGACCAGGAAACACAGTTGGGAGGTCAGTACATGCTCATCATGTCATTTCTATGGTGACTTCATTGCAGAACTCAGCACTGGCCTATGTAAGGGGCTGACAATAAGGCTGAGCTGAGAAAGGGACTGAAAGAATCGCATTGTAATTGATGAAAAGAAGCTGTTTCCATCAACCACCTCGTCAAGCAACTTGGCAAAGCAGAAGCAAAAAAGGTCTCTTCTGGTGACTGACTTCCACCCTGTTTCTCTCCATTCAGTGCCATCAATAGGCACCACCTGGCCCTGCTCCAGGCTCTAAAGAAAGCTCCAAGTAATCAAATGTTTGCTGACAAAACCACACTAACAGAATGTGTCTGTCTCCTCAATATAGTTTAATATCTGCCCGTCATTATTTCCTCTTCCTCTAAGCAAACAAACAACAAAAAATCAGAGAAGATATATTTACATGCTCCATGTGAAAAATGTGTTGTGTATTTACTTTTAACTTTTTTTTTTCTTTTTGTTTGTTCATGGTTAAATAGAAGAAATGAACTGGTAGAAGCTTTCCCAAAATGCCATTTTATTTTAAGCCCTTTTGCTAGGGACACTAACCCCCTGGTGATTCTGGACTCTCTCATTAACAGAACAATAAATGCCTTTAGATATGCTGGGATGCTCTGAGCCTTCAAAACTGCAGAGGAGGTCTCAAAATTAGAAGATGAGAAACTTGGTTGCCCAACAAAACGTATATCTAGAAAAATGTAGCCGTCTCAGTGTGAAACCCTATAGTGGAAGAAACTCACCAGTTACAACACAGTGGTACAGAAAGAGCATCCAGCTGGAGTAGATAATCTGGGGGGAAGTACTGGCTCACTGAGGTGGGATGGCCTGGCCTGTAATAAGCAAGAAACCTGGATTTGGGTGGGTTTTTTCCTTAATATACTTTCTTCTTGGCTGGCAACGCTTGTGCGCATGTTTTAAAGCAAGGTTTTATTACCGGAAGCCAGCCCCAAAACATTGTTTTTAGTAGAGCAGCCATTGAGTCTAGATCCATTCATACATGTTCTCCTTTTTTCCTTTTCCAAATGTTCTTACTCTGACTTTGTATTAGGGCTATTTGATTAGAAATTACAGTTCTCATTTAGAGAAATTTTTTATGGAGTTTTCTTTCTTTTTTTTTTCTTTTTTCACTTAAAGGAGGTTTTATTGTTTGATAATAATGGAATAATTGTCATTGTTTACATTTATGTTTTTGTCTACCAAACAAATTGCAAAGACTTATCATGTCTGATCTGCTCTGGATTTGACATGAGACATTTGCTGTGTAATTTGCTGGAGCTAGGGTTTTACTACTGGAGTCCAACTTGTCTTAAGCTGGAAAGAAGGGCTAGGCTAAGTGCTAAGCTAAACTCCAGCTAGGGAACAAAAGAAGCTTAGTCCACTTTGCTTTCCATTTCAGTACATAGAGGATATGATTTTGCCAGGCCTAAATGTCAGCTTTATAATTTCCACCCTATCCTGCTGCTGAGTGAAGGCCTGTGTTAGGCTCAGAACAAATCAGCAAGCCTTGGACAGAAGAAATGGCTTTCAGAGAAACTTCTGAAATTTTATTTAAGTTTTTTCATTCTTTCATAATTGGAGCAGAAGGATTAACTCAGAGCTTTTGTCTTTAGATCCTCTTAGTTGCTCATCTTTAGACTTCATATCACTGGCTGCAATCCTGAGACTCAAGACACTGAGATGCTGCCCTTCTTCCTTTGGGAAGTCCAGACTCCATCTGTGGTTAGGCTCTCTGTTGTGCTTTTTGTTTTTGAAGGGTTGAATTGACAGGGCTTCAGGAGTAACAGGTTATTTTGAATTGTGAGGGGTTGCTGAAGGGAAAGCCTTCTGATTGTTTCCATAAGGTCACATCCATGATCTACTTGATGTTCTCTGAAAGCTTCTTCCAGAGCTAGATATGCTTGACAGTATGTATGCAGCTTGCACACAGTTGCCTTGGGACATGGTATCTGCCCTGTCTCAGCAGACAAGGCACTGAGGTGGTTCAGAGATCAAGCTCGAAGTCAGAATTCAATCTGTGTAACCAAGGACTTGGTCCATTGAATCATAATATGGGTTCAATTGGAAGGGACTTCAAAGATTGATTTCTTTAAAAAGCAAGACTGAAGATGGCAGGCAGTGTATATACTTGAACAGAAGGCTAGTGGGCTCACAACAGCCCCTGTCCCAGAGGAACAAATGTTTAGGAACTGACAGAAGGTTTCTCTGTATTTGTCATTAACAGTATTTTTACACAGGACACTTTCATGGAAATATAGCGAATTACTAGTAACTGTGAAAATAATCAACTTTTAGTGCAAGTTCTCTTGAACGTGTGCTGAAGTAGCAGTAAGGCTCATCCTGCAGATTTGGCACTAGTGGTATTCATTTCCTTAGTTTTTGGCACGCACACATCTAATATCACTTAGAAAAAACAAAAACCTTGCTTCAGGAAGTCATCAGAGGAAATACGATGACAGTGTGTCACTACTGCAGCCCAAACACAATGTTCACTGACATTCTTGAAAGCTCTGAGTGATACATCCTGGAAATAGCAACTGCCACAAGATAATCTGTCATTTGTTATCACCTCTGCCACGCAACTGCTTTGCATTTTCTGTGAAAGAAATCAGAAGAGAGAGATAGAGAGAGAGAGAATGAGCAAGCTACATCTTTGTAGCAGGAGAAACGGCTTTAGGAATGGAAGTGCAATTGATCTTGGAAATGCTGTTGTGCAAATGACTCTATAGGAGCTTCCCATGGGCTGTGGAGGAACCGAGTCAGCTGCTGGAGGAATGTAGGACCCTGTTGTGGGAGCTGAAGTGTTCCATTGGCTTCCTTCTGACCATTGCACAGAATTAGAGAGCTGCACCAAAAAATCCTCTCTGACTGCCCACACAAGTGTCAGGACTGGGATTACATCTTTAGTGCTCACAGATTTTCGTCCATACTATGGCATTGATTGATTGATTGATTGATTGATTGAAGAGGCTACCGGTGCAGTTGTATGCACATTTTTAAATAACTGTTCAGTAAGTCCCTGGAGTGCCTTCAGCTTTCCCAGCTTCCTCCTGAGAGCATCCTT
The DNA here is from genome assembly GCA_013399895.1 of Serilophus lunatus. Taxonomy (NCBI): domain Eukaryota; kingdom Metazoa; phylum Chordata; class Aves; order Passeriformes; family Eurylaimidae; genus Serilophus; species Serilophus lunatus. Next base: position 224,724 of record VXBA01005593.1, on the reverse strand, counting down.
TAGTTTATCAACATTGGTAAAGGATCAGTCAAAACTGCTAGCCTCTTCTCCTGGGTTTGGAAGGGAGGCTGCCATGTGGCAGCAAGGCAAAGGCACTACCATAAAGTAAGTGATGTTGATTAATGGCTGAGTGGCAAAGTCAGCACTTCTGTCTACTGATGGGACACAAGAAAAAAGCTTTTCTAAACACACAAAAGGCATGCCATATTGAACACATATTCTGAAAAATATGCTTTTATTGTGAGGGATAATAAAGCAGAGTGTGACTTTTAGGATTTGTTCAATACTAAACATAATGGTAACCTACAACTTCAGGAGTTCTCCCTTGCTCAGATTTTATAGATAGTGTGATAACTTCTTTTACCTGAGTTTAGCCCCAGGAGGATGGTGCTGTATGACAGAACTCCATAGAGCCATCAACAACTGACAAAATCATACTGATGCTGAATTGTAGCCTTGTTGTCCCCAGAATATGGGAATATAGATTCATGGGTTGGTTTAGAAGGGACCTTAAAGATCACCTAGTCCAAGCCCTCTGCCATAGGCTAGGATGCCACTCTTTAGGTCAGGTTGCTTGAAGCCCCATCCAACATGCCTCCAATGCTGCCCACTTTGTGACATCCCTTTTCAGCCCTTGAATATTTCCAGGGATGGGACACCCTTAGCTTCTCTGGGCAACATCTTACAGTGTTTCCCCACCGTCAGAGTAAAGAGTTCCTTCCCAGTATCTAATCTAAACCTACCCTCTTTCAGTTTGAAGCCATTCCCCCTTGTCCTATCACTACATGCCCTTGTAAATCATATGAATGTTATTCTAAAAAAAGTCTTGTTTTTGTCCAATCTAAATTCACCTTCCTTCAGTTTAAAACCATTACTCCTAGCCCTATCACAACAGGCCCTACTAAACTAAACAGGCCCTACAGACTAAAGTCTGTCTCCATCTTTCTTAAAAATGCCTTTTATATTCTTGAAGATCAATATAAGGCATCTGTCTAACATTTCAACTCTGAATATCCAAGCCTTTGTTTATTTCAAACACTGAGAAGTTAAAAATCATTTTACATTTGCTTTACTCTGATGTTGCTTCATGACTGTAGGGCCAAGCTGAGGAGAATCAAAACCTTGGACTCAAACCTGAGTTGGGGAGGTCTATTCCCAAAGATACATCCTGCACACAGGTCTTTCACAGCAGGTCATAAATGAAAATCACATTGGCCTTCCCAGTATTGGCAGACTCTGGCTCTGCCTCTGCTGCTCCCCACACTGCAACATCCATTTTTAGCAAGGCAGGTATTATTAAGTTGAAACCCAACTTTGAATAGGAAGTTTGAAGGTTTGGTGCATCAGTTGGTGTCTCCTGACAAAGCAGAGGTGCATGAGTGAAATCAATGCTTTAGCCATAGCCATTGCCTGTGCCTGATCATCCATATATTAAATTATTTTGGTATAACACTTATGTATTCAAAGAGCTTGGACAGTGTTTGTTACCCTTACTGCAGTCACACTTCACCTTTGTGTCATTAAGCCAAATCGTTTCATTTACAGAATAGATGTTCTGCTGGAGGAAGGAAGCTGCTGCGTTGGCCTTGGACAATACTCATCTAAGCTAGGAGAGGCTGGAATAATTGTACCGAGGTGGACAGGCAGCAGCCATGCCAAGAATAATATTATTTGCATTTTAAGCTATAGCATCTATTGGAATCAAGAGCCGGACCAGTTTATTTCGAAACTCGTGTGAAGGTTTGCCAAAGGGGTGATTTACAGCTTCCTAGCAGTAATGAACAGTTCAGCTGTCTTGACCAACATGTGGTCACGCATGTTACAAACTGACGTTATGTTATTTCATAACATCTTGCTGCAATTGCTGCTCCACAGAAATATTTGTCAAACAGCTCAAGGAATCAGAAGGGTTTTAATCTTTAAATTTCATCTCAGAGTAATTATATTGGTTTTTTTCATTCTGGACTTGGATAACTTGTTTTATACTGTCCTTGATTTAAAAGTTGGAAGAGGAGGATGGGAGTTTCAGTCTGGAACTTTTTTTGGGAAAATCTCAAGAACTTTATTAGTTATTTGATTTATAGTCTAATGTCGATATCTTTCTAGTGTGCTTTTGAAACTTTCTCAAGAAAGTGATAAAAATTAAAGCACTTGTAGGAAATTAGGGGTACTTTGTCACCTGGAATATTTGGACATAGTCTGCTCACACCATATGGAAACAATAGAACTGAAATTTTAAGGAGCAAAGAACATGGAAACTAAAAGGACTGTATCATTGGAAGAATATTTAGAGGTCCTGAAGGGGATGTTTGATGGAAAGGATGTGTAATTTTGTATTTGTGTTATTGTACAAACTGCAGTCCAGATGCTCCAGTATCGGGGCCAAGCATGCCGAGTGCTGTGCATTCAACTGCATAGAATTTAGCAACAGCTCGAATTGAGTTGACAGTAGACAAAGATGGCAGGGAGAGTGCATGCAAAGGTGATGAGAGCTGGAGACACGAAAGGTCAGATTGCATGTATGGGAGCACTTTGTGCATCTGCCTTTTATCCTCTTTGCATTAAAAAGGAAGAAAAAGTTTGAAATAAAGTACTCAGACAATGGGTCGGGTCAGAGGGTAGTCTCAATAGGCTCACTGCTCTCCTTGTGGAGCCAAAAGCAGTTTGGACAGTTAGATGCCTGATTCACATGTGCTTAGGAAAAACGTGCTTGGCAAAACAACAGCCCCCAAGGTCAGCAAGGAGATCATCTTCGGGCTGGCTGGATTGGAAAAGGACATTCAGTGATGCTAAGTGTGTATGTATATATATATATATGTACACACACACATATATATGTGTGTGTATGTATATATACAACTTTAGCTGTCAGTGTTAAAAAGGGGTTTCATGAAATACAGCTGTAGAAATACTGGAGGGAAGCAAGAGAGGGAAGCAAGTTGCTTAATGTCTTGAGAGACAGAATTATCAGAGGACTGAGTCTGCAGAAGGCTGAGAAGTGAGAAGAAAAACATCATGGTGCAAAGCACAGCTAAACTCTTAAGATGAGCTGCCAAATGAGGACAACACAAAGGTCTCCTGTTGCCTTCCAGAGGGAAGCTGGGCACTCATGAGAGTGCTGTATGCCTCTCAGCTGGTGTGCTACTATGCCAGTGGGCACTGCAATGCAGTTTCTCTGTTGACCCCCAGCATAAGCTGCCTGGGTTGAAGTCCATCAAGGACTTACTGTGCAGATGGACTGCAGAAGCAGCAAGGGAAAAACAAAAGTTGTGCAAATTACTCAAACGGGAAATAGAGGCTTACACAATTTCCTGCACGTTTAGTTGCCTTCAAGTGGTGGTTGTATCATTGGCAGCCAGTTGAGTGGTGCTATTTCTAGCATGTTTGTTTACTAAGAGGACAAATTTCTTATTTAGACTCTTCCTTATTTCTCATGTTCCTAATTTTTTAAAGAAAATATTGCCTCTCTTTAGAATCCTGTATCTGAGAGGGTATCTGAGTATTTTGTAAACCTCTCAAATGCTCTGAAGCAGGCATATGTTAGACCTCTTCGAACAGGTATCATAATTGTGGTTCAGAAGCTAAGCCTGCTCAAAAAGCTGCTGCTGCTGACAATTCCTCTCTACAGAGCTTTGGTAGAGGCAGCATACAAGGACAAATGAATGGCACAGTGGAGAAAACATCTCTGCTAAAGTCAGTAACAAAACTATTATCAGTTTACTTCAGATTAAGGTTCCATCCAAGCAATTTTCTTGTGAAACAGGTAGTTCTATGTCCTAGGTGGTGCTTTTCAGCGCTGTTTAACCAAATACAGCCATCAAGCAATAATCCATGAACTGTAATCCAGCTCCAGCCCACATTTGGGGCAGCCCCATTTTCTGGGGTGACAATAGCAAATCAGATACAAATTGCAGAGAAGTTCCAAACCCACAACATGGTGCAGTTTGCGTGCAAACAGTAAGTGCACAAGCCTCATTTTATGTAATTTGCTGGAACCTCAGTAGAAAATTAGTGCTCTCTATAGCATCAAACCCAAATTATATGCAACCACAATTCACATGATCGGCTGCTTGTACAATTGGAGAAGTTTCTAGACATTGTAAAACTGACTTTTAAAACTGTTTTGTCTTAATGTTTTGGATTACATTTAAACCTTAAAATTGCCTCGAACTTCTTCTAAGACATTCTTGCTTGTTCAAATTGATAATGAAGACTGGTTTTCATAGGCCTACGAATGCAAGCATTGTAATTGATGATGAATTCTTCCTATCTAGTGGCAACATTGTATTTGGGAGAAACGTGCATCTGCAACATCACAGAAACTGCCATACTCTGTCAGCAATACTGGGGTTTGTGCTTGGCAAACCTCCTGCAGACACAGATTTTACCCTGCCTCCTTTTCTCACAAGGTGAAAGAATAGCATCCCTTGCAGCTGAGACATAGCCATGTGGAGCTTCTCGTTTCTGTCCTGGACTAGCTCGTTTCACTCACTAATTGGCATGAAAAGGTGTGACAGTCATAGCTGTAAAACTGATGTGGAATTACTTAGGGAGACTGGGAATAATGTAGAGGAGAGATCAAGAAGTTTTCATTTCCGCCAGAGTCAGGAGGGCAAATCCACCAGAATTTGTGTGCCACATTCACATGCAATGTTTTTGATGTGGGCGTTGAGAATTTGGGGTTTGCCTCAGGATGCTGCCCATGCACTTGGCTGTAGCCCAAAACCTCATGTCCTCATTACTGCTTGCTCCATTAAGCCTTCCTTCTCTACCAGGTATTTTGCTATACCTGAGGAGGAAAACAGCAAGTGCTTCATGATGTAGGCTCATCTAGGCAGAAACTGGCTTTTTCTCTGTTGTTTGCTTTGTGCACCTCCACCATATATCCCACTCCACTAAGGACTCTGTCCTGCTCAATTGCTCCTAAAAATTTCTCAGAGTTTCTCTGGGGTTTTTCCCATGACACCTAGTTTTCCTGTAGCATGAAAGTCCTATTCTCCTGATTTTGCACTGATTTTACTCTTCTCCTTTACCAAAAGACACTGAAGCTTGTATTTAGACACTTCATGGATGTAAACCCACTTGTGAATCTAGTCAAAATCAAAAGAAGTATCAGGCTCACTTATTTCTCCATAGAGTCAACGAAATATTCCCATTAGCTTGGCTAGAACACTATGAAGATCTTAGTATTGCTTTTGTGGGAAGAAGCAAGGTATTGAATTTTGCCCAAAATTTGAGTTTCTTTAAAAATACACAGCTGTATCTTTTCACCTCTTATTTGTCATTAACTGTCTTCACCTGTCCTATCAATAGATCAGTGATGCTATTTTTAACCCTCTGCAAACTTCGTAGATCCTACAAAAAGCCAGGCTGCCAAAACAGCTGTTCTTTGGGGAAGTTCATCTTTAAAAATCTGTTTTTCTCAATGCAACAGAATCTTGTTTGCAAACAAAACACATACATGCAGTCTCTAGCAAATAGATTTAGTTTTTTATATGGAGAACAAATTGCTGCCTGGGAGGCTGACAAACTGCAGGAAATCATAATGAGTTCTCTACTAAATTTGGTACAAAGCTGTACCCCTGCAGTCTGAAATCACAGCACAGGGCTTGAGGAGTTCAGCACTGCAGTTCTTCCTATGGATTAATGAATAACTCCCTGAAGGCATTTGTCTTGTGAGTTTTACTAATTGAAGTAAACCTCCTGTATCATGTGGGAACAGCATGGCTTTGCTGCTTCTTGCCTGGGACCCTGTCAGATCTTGCCTGTCACGGGCCCATCAGGGATGTCCTCATCATGAGAGCATTTATTTCTGTGAGATAAACTCTGCAGGATCACGTCCCTCTGGCAGAGGGGCTTTGTCATATTCCAGTTCTACTCAGTCTTATGTTGGTGTAAATCAAAAGTCACTAAGAAGAATAGTGGAAGTATGTCCCTGTAATACAGTGAAAGGAAGTTACTTGCACAAAACAAAAGAGTTACTCGTAAAGCTCATTAATAGTAGGGACAATGTAGGTTGTAATTGAATTAGTGGACCTCATTAAAGATTGTTCCCCAAGAACTAAAACAAACATGAAATGGAGTTGCTTAATTATCTTTGTCTTGGAGATTTTCGTAGTGTTCCTAGGCTGTGTGGGAGAGGAAGGAAGAACCATACAAAACGATTGGAAATCCGTATTGTAGCAATTTTATAACAAAGGGGATTGCCAAGACTGTCGGAGTTTTTGGCTAGTGACTGTGAACTCAGGAATAGACACTGTGAGAAGAGTTTGTAAATCACAGCAAAAGGTTTGTCCAACAGTAAGTGCTGAGAAGGTGCAGTGGAGATTCTTCCTGCCAGGTTTCAGAGATGTCTTCCCCATGCCCCAAAGCATCATAGGTTTGGTTTTTTTCCCAAGCTTAAGAGCATAAACACATACAAATTGGAGGTAATATGAAAGTACAAGACATTTAAAATGAGAAAATAAAATATTGCCCCCCCTTCCCTCTTTTGATGCAATTAGTGTTTTCAATACAGATTTTCCAGGATACAGGACAGGGCCTGTGTCAGGCCATTCACACCATCAAGGGAAGCTTGAGTAGCTGAGAAGGAAAATTGGGAAGAGGCTTATCAAGTTAACTGGAGCCAAGGAGGCCACAGTATGATCTGAACTTTGTAGAAAAAACTTTGTCAATGCAGAAAACAGATGTTTTCTGCCATTGCTTTCTGCTCTTCAGCCCCTGAGTTGCAGTCTCAGTGGGGATTAGTTTAGCTTCTGGTGCTGACCCCTTAGGGGAGGAACTTCTGCTTGCAGGTGGTCAAACTACATCCCAACCATAAAATTTGGCAGATACAAATATTTATGGAAAACATATTACAGGAAAATATGTATGGAATAAGTTTATTAAGTGCCCTGACTATTAGGTCTTTCCTAGCCTAGCTGTTAACATGCTAATTATGAAGGAGAAGTGGATTGACTGAGCCTGCTCATGCAGCCTGCAGTGGTGATCCTTGTGAGTCTGTATTTCCCCCATATGCCCTTCCTGCACTCTGCTCTTATCAGACCAGGAAGTTCCCAGTTCCAGTAACTCTTTCCAAAGGGTTGGAGACATTTGCTTTTTTATTCAGCTCAGGGACTGCCAGATCAGCTTTCAGTTGTGTGGACAAGGGATGTGGTCCCAACTGCAGCTGGAGTCCCAGCATCACAGAGGGCAATGGCCTGGGGCTGTACAAACTGCATAACCTCCTTGTTCTGACCCTCCAAGAACTCCCGCAGCCCTCCCTGTGCTGTGGCTGCTTGTTCTCTAGAGCACAGGGGCATGGATAGATGCAGTAAGACAAGGCTTTGCTCCAACAAGATGCTGTAGAGCTGAATATTGTCTGAACCACAGTGGATTCTGGATGTTCTGCACTAGCTGAGGCTTAATTCAGCCCTTGATTAAGCACCCATTACCATTACCTCAAAACCAGTTTTCTGATACCATAGGAACTATCACTTGTGTATTTGTTCCCACCTACAGAAGAATGATGTATACTGAGTAAGTCATAAAATCTCCTCTCCTCTCCCTCTCCCTCTCCTCTCCTCTCCTCACTTCTAGGGAGTGCAGGTTGTGATAAAACTAATCATCATCTGTGAATTGGCTTCACCCTTCAGTTTCTGAAACAAGTGACTTTTATGTGGTTGAGCTGCAAAGAGGGACCTACCACTTAACAGACTTGGTGCTGTCAGTGATAAGAAAACAGAAGCATTTGAGATTCTTTGCAGTACGCCTTGTTCAGAACAAAACCCCTCCCTTAGTGTGAAGCCTTGTGGGCAGCTGATATTTTTGCCTTTGTTTTTGGGTAGTGACATAGCATCTGCCCTCTCCATGCCAACTCATTTCCCACACACTTGAAATTGAATTGGAGCACCTGGCTTTAGCTCTGCAGGGCTGTGGCTCATCATCTAGTCATTAAACCTTTCAAGATCAGAAAAAGAGTGGCACAATATGGCTTTCAGGCAGTCTTAAAAAAATCCAAGCCTGAAAGCTTTAATCTTAAACATAGCAATACCTCAATGAATTCCAGCTTTTGATCCAGGGCAGAATGTGTTTCCAAATTCATTTCACGCTGTGCTGTTTCACTGAATATAACCACTTCACCCAGGGGTCCTACTCCTAGGCCTTCAGAGAAACTTCAGAAATCAGCCTTAGAGCCAGCAATTTCTGTTCCGCTCCTGGCCCTGCCACAGAGCCACTGTATAATGGACCAGCTCTGTACTGAAAAGTGCTTAGAAGATTTAAATGGTTGTGAAGGCAGAGAATTCCTGATAACATGTTTGTAGCTGTTCCAGTATGAAGATGCTTATCACTGGTGTAGCTTGTTCAGATGCAGAACTGCAATGAGTCGAAGATGTTGTGTGTTACTATTGCCATGCTTACCCTTGGACCGCTAACAGAACAACTGTGGTCATGTTTAATCAGTTTAAGCTGCTCTCACAATCCAAAAACATGCATTCATGTGCATAGATCTCCAAATTTCTTAAAATTCAAGTTCAAGGTCTTGCATTTGATGTGTCCTGAAATAGTGACTTGCCACTGCAGATTGTGCTCCTGGCACTATGCAGACCTAAAAACTAGAAATTAAGCACAGAGCAGAGCTGTGCCCAAGGTGTGCAGAAAATGATACATTTTGGTCCTCTTCAATCTTACAAATTATTATGTTAATGTCCAATACCACATCAAGATGTTTCCCAGCACACTGGGAGCAGGCTGAGCACTTCTCAGCCCGATGATCTCTCCTCTAAAAAGGGAGTGGGTGGGTAGAGCCCCAGGGGAACTGAAGGGCAAGTGCCCGATGCCAAGTGCTTCACTTTCATGGAAGCTCTAATTCATAGATTCATAGAATGGTTTGAGTTTGAAGGCAGCCTTCAAGATCGTCCCATTCCAACTCCCCTGCTATGGGTAGGGACACCTTCTATGAGACCAGGTTGCTCAGAGCTCTATCCAACCAGGATCTGGCCTTAAGCACTTCCAGGGTTGGGCAGCCACCAATTCTCTGGGCTACCTGTGCCAGTGCCTTACCACTCTCTGAGTAAAGAATTTCTTCCTAATATCTAATCTAAACATACCTTCTTTCAGTGAGAAACCATTCCCCTTTGTCCTATCCATTTGACACGCCCTTGTCAAAAGTCCCTCTCCAGCTTCCTTGTAGCCCCTTTTGGTACTGGAAGGCTTCTGTAAGATCTCTCTGGAAATTCCATTAGAGCTTTCTCACTGCTCCTTGTTAAAAGGAAGCTGGATGCTCCTGGTCCTGTGGGATGATTGGAAATGGCATTCAGACAGGGCCCAACCTACCAGAAAACAAAGAGTGGGTTACTATAGTAATGCAGACTGTTGTTTCTGTAAGGCATCGTGGTATTATTTTTAATAGAAATTAGCTGAAATACAGAAAATTTTTCTTGTGTGATCATTTGATGAAATAATGAAACTTTTCCCTATTATAGTATGCAGAAAATCTCTGAAAGGTTTTTACTCCTATTGAAAACATGCCACAAGAAGATTTTCAGGAGTTGGATGCAGCAATTCTGAGAATAGTGTTTCCGCCTTTTCTGTCTCTTTCAGAAGAGTAACCACCACTGATTTCCTGTGTTTGCTGAGCTTCATTCCTGTTCTAGGGTATGAGCAGGGGTCAGGTCTGAGACCCTGATATGCTAATCTGTGATGTGACTCTCTTTAGACAAGCAAGTGGAATATTTTCTGCCAGATATTTCTGTCTCACTTTTTTGTCCTCCATGTTCAAAGGTCACAGGAAGTGAATGGTTTGAAATTGTATATATTTTTTTTCCATTCATTGCTGATAAACTTTGACATTCACAGTGTCTCTGTTTTCCCTGTCATGATACAGTATTGGCAGTGTAAAGCCAAATACTGATGCAGAGCTGATGTCCAGTGTTCATCTTACTTTAGTATTTCAGAAGTCTCCAGCCTGGGGAATGTGTTTTCTGGTGAGAATGTGTTGCCTTTTAATTCAGAAATGACAATTCACAAAAACTCAAACTTTATTTTGCAGGACTGTACCAGTTCTGCTATAAAATTTATTTGGGGAATGTTTCTCATGTATAGGAAGGAAATTTGGGCCAGAAATGTCAGGCAGAACTAGCTATGTCCTAGGTACAGTGTTCAACAATGAAAATCTCAATGCTCTTTCTGCATTTGACAAAAAAATTCTGACCTCCTGCCTCCCAGACAACTACTGACTCATCACCTTCTGGATGGAAGAGGAGCGGTTTCTCTCTGACACATTCTTACACCAAAGACTTTTGAAAATATTTGGCTCTATCCAGATATAGACCAGAAAAAAAGCCTATGAAAATGCTTGTGAGATAAAGATTGTTTTCTTCTCAGATGTCTTGGAGGATGAATAACTTTTCTGAAATATATGAGGACTTCTTTAATTTTTGCTAGTACACATTTTATTAATGAAAGGAGTGTCACATTATGTACAAAGAATGGATCTGGCAAACAGGAGAATCAGCTTCAGTCCTTTCCTCTGTCCTGGCACAGGTACCTTGGTGTTGCTGATGGTTTGACAAACATTTTCACCAGCATCTGCACCACTTACAAGTAAATTGCTCTTCCAGTGGTTCATTCCCCAGTGTATGTCCCCAGTGACTCTGTCCAGGTTTGCCAATGTCTGTACAGCATTCTGTGATGTATCATCAAGCCAGGGAAGCTCCTCTGAGATCAAGTGACATGGTTATTTTTAAGCCAGGTACTTCCTCTTACTGATTAGACGTGTGACTGCACACATGCTTGTGCTGGCACAACCACTGGGATGGCACAGGGACAGGAACAAGCAACAGGGGATGAGGGTGAACCAAGTTCATTGAGATATGTCCTCAGTTTTTTTTTGTGCAATGATAATAACAGTTATTTGTCATAGAGAAGCATTAAATCCATGGTAGAAAAGAGCCGTTTAACAACTATGGAGCCTTAAATCTGCTCATTAATATTTTGTCAAGCATGTGTCTGTGTGCTTCAGTAGATGTAGTTCAATAAGTACAGATTTTTAATATTTTACTGCCAGCTGTTTGTTGAGATATGAATCAGTTGGTTAGTTATGGATGAAGTTTTCATTAGCATTTAAGCTCCTTAGACAATCATGAAAATATTTTCTTCTATCCTGCTGTCTGATCTGCTGTCAGCATAGCAGAAATAGCATTAATTAAAAACTTTTATTATCTTCTTCACAGACTGCAGAATGCATTTACCATTGCTATTCTGTGGGCTGAGTCCAGCACAGAGCACTGATGGTCGTCTGTAGCATCAGCCCTGCATGCACAGGAACAGGATATGCTCATGCTTCTGCCTAATAAGGTTGAAATTGTCCCATAAGAACAGGGTTATCCTACAAAATCTAACCTTTAAGCTCCAGCTGTGGGACAATGTCAGTTACTTAGTAAGACTTGTGGTACTCTATGTGCTACTTTTATTAAAAAGAAAAAGGTTAGCACTGAAAAATCATCCTATATATGATCACCTGTCTTCCTCACTGCTAATTTGCCATTAATATGTATTGTGTCTGGTGCAAACTACAAGGTACCTGAAGTTGATGAGTTTGGTAAACTATTCAGTGTCCAAATCTAAAGAAGGGCCATAAGGAGGATCCAGAGAACTGCAAACCTGTCAGCCTGACCTCGGTGCTGGGGAAGGTCAAGGACCAGATCATCTTGAGAGCCATCATGCGACACGTGCAGGACATCCAGGGGATCAGGTCCAACCAGCATGTGTTTGTGAAAGGCAGGTCCTGCTTGACCAAGCTGATCTCCTTCTATGACAGAGTGACCTGCTTAGTACATGAGGGAAAAGCTGTGGATGTCATCTGCCTAGACTTTAGTAAAGCCTTTGACACCATCTCCCAAATCGTTCTTCTGAAGAAACTGTCCGCTCCTGGGTTGGGTGGGTGCACTGTTTGCTGCTTAAAAAACTGGCTGGACAGCTGAGCCCAGAGAGTGGTGGTGTATGGAGTTACGTCCAGTTGGTGGCTGGTCACAAGGGGTGTTCCCCAGGTTTCAGGATCGGGGCCAGTCCTGTTTAACATCTTTGGTAATGTTCTAGGCAAGGGAGTCAAGTACGCCTGCATCAAGTTTGCAGACAACACCGAGCTGAGTAGGAGTGTTGATCTACTGGAGGGGTAGTAAGGCTCTGCAGAGGGATCTGCACTGTCTGGGTTGATGGGCCAAGACCATCCCCCTGTTCTCAGCACTGATGAGGCCACACCGCGACTCCTGTGTCCGGTTCTGGGCCCCTCTCTATAAGAAAGACACTGAGGTGCTGGAGCGTGTTCGGAGAAGGGAACAGAGCTGGGGAAGGGTTTGAAGCACGGGTCTGATGAGGAGAGCTGAGGGAGCTGGGATTGTTTAGCCTGGAGAAAAGAAGGCTCAAGGGGAACCCTCTTGCTTTCTACAGCTACCTGAAAGGAGGTTGTAGCGAAGTGAGGGTCATTCTCTTCTCCCAGGTGACAAGTGATGGATAGGATGAGAGGAAATAGCCTGAAGTTGCATAAAGAGAGGTTTCTATTGGATATTAGGAAAAATTTCTTCCTGGAGAGTGTTGTCAAGCATTGGAACAGGCTGCCCAGGAAAGTGATGGAGTCACCATTCCAGGAGGTGTTTAAAAAGACACGTAGATGTGGTGCTTATGGACATGGTTTAGTGGTGAACTTGGCAGTGCTGGGTTAACAATTGGAGTTGATTATCTTAAAGGTCTTTTCTAACCTAAATGATTCAGTGATTCTAAGCATGTTATGTTATTTTTAAAGGAGTATGATTGATGGATTTTCAGGAAAGCCATGGAAACTAGTAGGTTTGACCGAGCGAAGTTATATAAGAGAAGCATAAAGTGAAAGAAATGGCAAGAATATATATACTATAAAGTTGTATACACTATAGAGACAAATTCAGATAGGAAAGGAGTGTGAGTCATGAAAGCCTTACTGGTGTTGGGACTGCTAATCCAGAATCTGTAGGGTCTGTGTCATCTGAGCCCCATGGCCCTGCAGGGCAGGACTGCCTCCAGACCCTCAGGGGCCACATGCTGTTGCTTGCTTTCTTCTTGGAAATCCTATCTGATAGTGCATATCATGCCATTTGAATGTCCCTTCCTTTTTTCTTCTCAGGGAATGGCTTTTACACTTCAAGAAAGGCTGCAACTGGGAATTCATGGCCTCCTTCCTCCTTGTTTCCTGAGTCAAGATGTTCAAGTCCTCCGTGTGATGAAAAACTTTGAGAACAAATCTAATGATCTAGACAAGTATGTCCAAACCATCTTATCTCCTCCTCTGTCCCCTTTTACTTTTCAACTTCTTAAATCATCAAGGAAGAGTTGAAGATCCTACTTCAAGGCACACGTTTCCCTCAGAGTCACTCTTTTCCAACTCTCCAGCAGCAGTAGTGTTTATTCTGGTTAGTCCACCTTCAATTCAGTTACATGCCATCCCAGTTCCAAAGCAGAATCACAGAATGGGGTAGGTCAGAAGGGACCTTAAAAATCATCTTGTTTCAACCCCCCCACCATGGGCAGGGACATCTTCCCCTAAACCAGCTTGTTCAAAGCCCTATTCAACCTGGTCTTGAATGTTTCCAGAGACAGGACATACACTGATTGTCTGTGCAAGTCCCCCACCATGCTCACTATCAAGAATTCCTTCCTAATATCTAATCTAAACCTACCCTCTTTCAGTTTGAAGCCATTACCCCTTGTCCCATCACTACAGCACCTGCTAATAAAGTCCATCTTCACCTTTTCTTTAGGCCCTCTTTAAGTACTGGAAGGCTGCTAGAAGGTCTCCTGAGAGCCTTCTCTTATCCAGGCTAAACAATTCCAACTCTCTCAGCCTTTTCATAGAGAGGTGCTCCAGCGCTTTGATCATCCTCTCTGGACCCACTCCCACAGGCCCAATGATGTAACTTTTTTCTACCACTACATTACTGGGGAACTCTGGTATGCTTTGGGTACAAGGACACAACCTAAAAAGCAGTTCCTGTCCCGGAGCACTGGAGGTGGAGTGAACATATGCACTGTATTTACCTGTCTATGCACTCATCAATACACTCATTGTACTACTGGATGGAAAACCAGAAAAAACTCTTGTCAATGGGTAGGAAAAAAAATTAAAAAAAAACAGAAGCAAAGTGTATATTGAGTAATCTTTCTGTTCCTGAGCTTCTATTGCATCCAATATTGTTCGTCAGGGTCATCAATGGAAGATGCTGTTTGATTCCTGCTGTGATGCACAGGAGGGTTTGCATCTCCATTTCTCTCAGCTACCATTGATCTGGCAACTGAGGCAGCAGGACTCTTACCCTGTAGAGCAATTGCATTGGCTTTTCTGTGTCACAAATACCTGTGTTGATCTTGCAAGTTATATATTGTTGGCTGTGTATAATGCCTTTGGATGTGAATTTCAAAATTTTGAGATTATGCATGGGTCTGATTTCTAGCCTTACTGAATCTGTGTGAGCTGTGGGTGAAGATAGTGGAGCTGGCCAGGCCATCTGGGAAATTTCGCTCCAAGTATCTATTCATGATGTCAAGGTTTGGGAGAACTAAGTACATACCGAGTAAGCCAACGACTGTTTCTTGTGAAATTGTGAACAACCATAAATACTGATACATAACTATTTTTGTCTTACTTTTAAGGTATGTTGTTCTTATGACATTGCAAGACAGGAATGAGAAGCTTTTTTACCGAGTGCTGACCTCTGATATCGAGAGATTCATGCCCATTGTTTACACCCCAACAGTTGGCCTGGCCTGTCAGCAATATGGTTTGGCTTTCAGGAGACCACGGTGAGTGAAGGGACTGTGCTTGCCCCTTTTTTTAATTTCATATGAATATTTCTTTTGTATCAACAGTCCCCTCTTTATGTGGGTGGCCCAAAACTTCTAAAACTCAATCCCTCATCAAAAGACGAACCAGCAAGCAACTTTGTGTGTGTACATTTGATGATGAGCTGGGGAGTCGAGAATAGCTCTGCCTTCTTCCTATGAACAGTGAACAGAGTGGTTTTGTTCTCAAACAGTACTGTACAGTCTGTGCAGCTCAGCTCCAAACAGCTCACTGAACTTATGGCTGCACCCTTCCCCATCTGCTGTCTCAGGAGCACCGAGTGCCTTCTGCAGTGCTGGCGTTTGAGTAATTGTCGGGGTTTGGATACATGGTGCTGATTTTGAACTTTTGTATGCACTTCCACAAACCACCCCACAAGAATCATTTTCATATGAGATGATGCCCTGCATCAGTGCCTTCCTCTGCTCAGAACAGTTACTGTGTAAAATTCATGCAACGTTGAACACTCTGTACCATGTTGGAATAATGCATAATTCTTTCTAATGACTAATGTTCAGATAAACCCTCTCGTTAGCATTCTGAAATACATTTTAGTCCTATCCTGAAAATTCAATTATAAAGTTCAGGTTTCTTTGCAAGCTTTGTTGTTGTTGTTGTTGTTGTTGAAATGTACCATCTGGCAGATAAATATTTTAGCTGATAACCATTTTCAAAGCATTTTATGAATGTGAGATTTGACTGCACTTCCACCTGAGAATAGTGTTGTAGGTGGGGAAACTGAGGCAAGTTCTACTGACTCAACATCACAGGGGCACCCAGAGACAGGCCTCAAGGATGTAAGGGCTGTGTAGACATGTAATGAGTAACATACTGTGGGATAGTCTTGGTAAACATGCTTGCTTCCTGCTTGTTATCAAAATTTCTAATAAAGCCACTGTGTTACTTCACATGAGCTGCTCCTCAGGATTGCTTTTTGGTTTGTGTGTATTCCAGGTAATTGTGTTCTCTGCCCTGACGTGCAGTTTCTGGATCTGCTGTGGTGCCGTTATTTGTCTAGTCAAGCATTGACCATATTCCCTCTTCCTCAGTGTATATAAAGAAACCAGAGAAGTACAAGGGGAGGACACTTACTTCTTCTGGGCATGAGTGAAAGGTAGCAGAGATAGAGCCCAGACTGTGGCTCCAGGTGTGAGCACTGTCAGGCAGGGAAGAGCGCTGGTTCTCAGCTAATCAATACTCATGCAGCAACTCCTGCCTTACAGCCACTGTGTCTCTGCTTCCAGGCTGCCTTTACCTTGAAATAAGTTAAAGGAATATTTGGGAGCTTTGTTTCTTTTATTTTCCATTCACTGTTATCTTCAGGAAAGAAGGAATGTCTTTCCACCTACGAAACTCTTTCTCCAGTTGTTGCTGTTGGAGAATTCCCCTTCCTGTAATTTACATCCTTCTCATGTTTTAAATCCACATTATTTTACCACAGTGGCAACAGCATCTTTTCTCTTAGTCTGACAGTTTTGCTGCTGAATTTGGACTGGGGTTCTTCTACATTCTGTCCTGTGCCTTCTGCAGGAAAGAGCAAACAACCGTGGATTTCCTATGATGGGAAGTTTGTTTCCCTGAAGATGCACAGTGAATTTTGACCTAGCTTTTGGTTTTAATCAAGGTTGTTTTAGCAGAAGAATATTTTTGTTGTGAAAAGAGCTGTTATATCACGTAAAGTGATAAGATTGAAATGGGAAGCACTAATATGTGGGGATTTTTTCCCCAGTCTGACCTTCATTGTCATGGAGTATGTATTTTCTTTCTTGGAGCACATTACACACACTAGGAATTGATCTGCAAGATACATAGTTCAGGGTAGGATGCCGGCACTTTCTTGTAGAATCATTGGGAACATTAGGGAACTCAGGAATTAAGGTCTAAGTTGGATTTTTTAGCTCTTCCCATGCTTGCTATCCTAAGCTGCACTGGCAGTCTGAAAAGCTGATTCTTCTAACCTAATTTTATTTATAGTGGAATGTTTTTAAAACAAAGTGTCATGTGTCAAATATATTTCACTGGTGCTTCAGGTAGAACATAGCACCTGGAACCGGAGAGGATGTCCAAGCCATTCAGTTTTGGTCTGCCATCACAGGAAGCCCTATCATTTAATCCTGTTCATGAACTGATTGTCTTACTTTAAATCTGCAATAAAGCTGCCCTACGTAGCCCATTCCAGTACTTAACTCTCATATAAATAGCAAGCATTTTTCCTCTAGTGTATAAATGTTCTTTGCCAACATCACTCTCTCTGCAGTAACATTTTCACAGTAGAAGAATGGGATCGTGCTCAGTCTGGTGGTTTTCTTGCCTGTAGTTTGTGCTGCTCTGTGCTGGTGTTCCCACTCTGGGGTGTCCCGTTTGGCTGCATTTCTCCTGAAATGTGCCACAGAAGAGTGAGCACTGCTTTGCCACAGAGGACTGGCAGCATTGAAGAGGTCAGAGCAGTCAGTTTAGTTCTATTAACATGTCCCAGTGTGCTCTCGCCTTTTTTGGCATTATCAGAGTGGTCTGGTCACTGTAATTCATTTTGTCATCTCCCTGTAAATGTTTTCTTTGAGACAAATACCCCACCAGATATGTGCCACTCTAGAACTGTGCTTAGCATTTGTTCTCACTATGTGTCCTGCTGTGAACTTAGTTCTGTTGGGTTAGGGTCATTTTCTCCAGGGAATCAATGTCTTTTGTCCTTTGGAGTACCACATCTCCCAGCCTGACAATTTGGGAGACAGAGAGCTGATTTGAATGTTTGCTGTAGCAACTACCTTTTCATCCAAACTGTCACATTTAATGCTGTTAATAAGGCAGGAGAGATGAGATATCTCAGTATTAAAAGCCCCCATGGTACTTCAACATGGATGGATGTGGCCCTATAGCACAGCTTATGATGCAGAAGGAAGTCCACAGAATATGATGCTGTCTGTCTGCAGCCGCAGCCACAGCAATTAGTGACCTGTGGACACAATTAGCTTCTTCCCCATGTTGAGATCTTTCTCAGCCCCATTAGTGCTTGGCTTTATATTTGAAGGTTGAGCCCGGAAAGATTAAAGTTCAAGTAACTTGCTTACAAAGCAGCTCTTGTACAGCAGCATCCAAAACCAGTCCTGTGATGCCCAGTAGAGCTTCTCTCATCAGAATACGTTTATCAGTGTTTACATGGCTACAGATTTTCTTTGCCAGATATTGCTGTTGTAATTGCAGAATTCAATGCTTCTTTTACCTTTTATAGTCTTTACATGCAAACCCTTAAGGGTGGACTTGTAACCTGCACTTTTAGGAGGTTGGTCTCTGGAGTTCTCCTTCCAGGTCAGGGCTCCAGCATCCCCCCTGCCAGCAGATTTATCTGCTCCAAATGGAATCAGACACCTGCTGTTCTTTTCTTTCAAAAAGCTACCCAGCTAGTAGTCTAAAAGCACAGGCTTTCTCTGTTTGCCAGTAGAACAGAACTACTAGGAAAAAAACACTTGCAAACATCCAACTCTTATCATGCTTATCTATGATGCTCACAGTCTCTCCACTTCTTATGGAGGGCCAAGCAGAGCTCCTGATGCCCCAGCTGATTCCCGTCTCTGCCTTCCCCAAACTCCTGCTGCTTTTCTCTTCACTACTTGCTTTAAATTCTTCAGGCAGGATTTTTTTTTTAACTTTGGCCTCAGACTTTGTGATGAAGCCTCAGGGGTTTAGGATGACCGAAATAGAGGTGGAACCATAAAATTAATAAAAATTACATTCAAGCACTGTTGCCTAAGAGCTCTGAATTTTTTGTTGGGAGGTATCTATATTGGATACATTTTGCCTATCTTGTTTTCCAGGCAGCTCCCAGGTGAGTTAAAATTTTTTTTTTTCAAAGCCATGCAATAAGCATTACTACCTTCAGGCTGAAGTAGTTTCCTTTTGTATTTTGAATTTTTGCAATAAAGAATATAAATTATTGTGTAATTTGAAAGTACAGGTTGAAGTACCAAGGACTAGCATCTCTGTCACTGTTATATTAAGGACTCTGTCAAAATGTCTTTCCTGTGATCAAAGCACGTTAACAAGCAGAAGAGAAGAGTAAATTTGTCCAAAGGCACAGCTCCTTTCTGCAGCAGTGGCCAGCAACAGGAGGAGTGTAGGACTAGGGTAAGCAAATATACTCATTTCTTGAGGGCTTGTCAAGTTGTACTCCTCCTCATTTCGTCACTCAGGGTCTTGTGGTTTTACCACAAAAATCTGTTGCTCTGTTTGGCTTCACAAGTTCTGGAATGGTTGTGAGGGGACTCAGATTTATACACATTGTTAAGGCCAAATGATGTGACTGGAAGTAGTGTCTCAAGGTGACAGAGCTAGTTTCACATATAGAACAAATATGTATTTTACAAGGTGTGATGGTCAAGGGTGATCCAGACTTAAGGGAGATTTCTTGCAGAGTTGTACAGCTTCAGATCCTGTGGCTGCACATGCACAGCTTTGCAGTCTGTCTCCTTCAATCCATCACCAGTATCCCTTCACTCTTCCCTCCCACCATCCCTGCACCTCCAGAGATGTCCATGTAGCTGTGTAATGATCTGGTTCATGGATAAATCTGGATAGATCCAAGTGCCTTTTTTAGACTATTGATAATCCACATAGCCAGGTCACTGCAACCTGCAACAGGAGTTGATGATAGGGACGTGCTGAAGCAGGAGCAAGCTGCTCAAAGCACAGGGAGGGCAGGTTTGCTTATGTTTGCAACAGTGATAACACAACTACCTTCAAGCAAAGGACAGGTTACCCCAGGTACTAAGGAACACAGGCCTTGGAAGTGGTTTTTTTGCCTGAGGATCCTTTTCCCCCATCGGAAATTTGGTAGAAGGAGAGCATGAAATGTAATAGAGCCAGGCTTGCAACATTCTGAGACACTAAATGAGAGAGGGAAGGAAGAATCTTTGTTCTGTGATCCCATTAACAGATAAAGTCACCATTTCCTTAGGAAATGCTTCTATCACCCCTATAAGCTTTCAGACTGTGGTTGAGAGACCTTTTTGCTTTAGAGTAAGAATACAAAGGCCTCTATAAAGAACAGTTCATAGTAGTATTTTGACCTTTGACCTTTTTTTTTTCCTTTTTTTTAATGTAAAATGTACTTAATTACTGTCATGGGGGTCCTTGTGCATCACAGGACTGCACATGTGCAATGCTATTTAAAGGGTACGTTTTAAGCCTGAGGATCAGTTTTAATTGTGAGGGTGTCTTTGAAAGAGACTATACTATTTCACAAAGAGAAAGCAGAGTGGAAACTTATCTTAGGGCATGGAATCAGGGTTTTATTTTTTTCTGTGATAGTGAGGGTTAGTTTATTACAGTGGCATAAGACTGTAGTCTCTCAAAACACCGGTTCATTCATGAGCAGACTGGTATTTGAAAGTATAAAGTTGTCAGCTGCTCCAGAAAAGCTTTTGGCATCCCCTTAGAGCAGGACTGGAAGAGATTGGTATATCACCATTGGAAGAAAGTTATGAGGACAGAAGAAACTTGCGTAAATTCAGTCTTTTTTTTTTTCTAGAAACATGAATATTCTTGAAGACTGCATGCAGAACAATGAGAAATATGTTGGGATTAAGCTGAACCTGGAGAAAGAAAGCTAACAGGATGCAGGTGGTGTGAAAATTAAGTCTGACAGAATAATGATCTCTGTCTCTGATGAAAAATGAGCAAATGAAACATCAGTCAATCTCCAGAATTGTATTGTCAGCAGGTCTGGCTCTTTTGAGTGGCTTTTTTTAAAATGTTGGTGTGCAGTCTGAGCAGCAGGAGGAAAAGTTACACCGTTTCTAGATACTTTAAGCCCAAACAAAATGGAATTAGAACAAAGGTGTAAATCCTGTAGAGTTGTCCCTAACCACAGAATTGTCTATACTCCCTCTTCTATAAAACAGTGGAGACCAGAAGTGAGTGAGAAGACTGGGGTTTGGATTATTGTCCTGAAAATTGGTTTCAAAACCCCTTTAGGTAATCTCAACTCCTTGTAAAAACACTAGTTGTCATAACTTCTTGCCAACAGCCTGGTTCAGCCTTCTTCCAGAAACAGCTGAAATCAGTGAAATATGAGAAGGTGAATGTGCTTAATGATGTGTTTAGGTAACATCTCCACAAGCAGACTGGTCTTTTAACAGACTGAAGGGGAGGAGATGTCTGTGGAAAGTCTCATGGAGTCCATGGGTAGTCAGAAAGCCCTGAAGAGGTTGGCAGGAGATATAGGTGGGAGACGGTCTTTGGCATGGGACAAGATTATTGAATGAGGAAGAGATTACCGTGGTTGGAGTAGGTGAAGAGAAAGGCAGGGGAGCCCAGGGCTGCTGAAGATGGCTCAGCCTGTCTGGAACTACTTCTGAGAGCTGACAGTAATTCAAAGGTTCCCCGTGTGCTCACTCCATTTTCTCCAGGCAAGTCTTTTCAATATGCTGTACCCCCATCCTTGTCCTTTCTCTATTCTCCCTTCAGTGAAGTGTTTCTCAAAATGAGGAGAGGAGGACAGATTGGCTTCTGGACATATAGAGAGAGGAGCTGCATCAGTCCTAATATGAGGTTCCATGGGGGCTGGGGAATGGGATGGACACTGCTGGTGTTGTGAGGCTGTGCTACAGTTATTATATTGCAATGGGAGTGGAAAAGGACTTCAATGCATTCTTCTCATCAGAAAAACAGTCAGTGCTCCTTATTCCATATCTCCAATCTTTTCTCTCACTCCCTTACTTATACTGAGAAAAATATGTATGCAGTGGCTCTAACAACCATGAGAAATTTCCATGGGCATGAGGTAAAATTTCAGAAATGGACAGCAAATCTCATGTTAATTTTTGAAGGTCAGGCTTTCTGCTGCTCTCAGGGGTGATTTAGATTTAAGTCTGTTGAAATTCCTTTACCACGAGAAGCTCGAAGGAAGAGGTGGAGTGACCAAACGAAAGAGGTTGACCTGGTGAAGGAAATACAGGAGGATGTGTTTGCCTTTGATCTGAAATAAATCTGAGCTGCTGCCACAAGAAACAACCCCACCTAAAACAAAAAATGCCAAAGACAGGGAGAGATGAGAGGAGAATTATTTAGAATAATGAATACCAGGATGTAAATTCGAAGGGAAATGATGCTGACCATCATGAAAACCTTGAACAGCAGTATACATTGGGCTATGGAACAGCTGTGGACTGTGCTTGGTGGCCTGGGAACATTTTTTATGAGGAGTAAGACTCTTTTTAACAGTTTAGTTCATGTATCATTTATATTCATAAACAGTACATTTTTGTTATATAATTTATATTGACTTTTATATGCCACTGCAGGGTAACTGAGGTGCAGTCTCATGTTGCTGTGTAATGGCTGTGTCAGAGCTAGCAAGCTTGCACCCTTATCCTCTAGTATAGGGCATCCATTTCTGAAAGAGACGAGATTGGCTGCACAAAGAGCTGTTTTGCTTTTGACAAAGACTTCTCCAACAGGTCTGCATAGGGTGAGGGCTTCTGTCGATTGCCACTGTAATTCTATATTCCCTAGGTTTTGCTGTGTTTGGCTGTTGTTTCTTGAGAACTCTGTGTGCAGGCACATTTTGACAAGTCAAGCCACGCACATCAGTACAGAGGTGGGCCCATGTGAGCCTCACGAAGTTCAGCAAGGTCAGGTGCACAGTCCTGCACCTGGATCAGGACAATGCCAAGCACAAAAACAGGCTGGGCGGAGAATGGATTGAGAGCAGTCCTGTCAAGAAGGACTTGGGGTTGTTGGTGTAACCATTATATGACTTGGCAACACGTGTGCTTGCAGCCCAGAAAACCAGCCGTATCCCGGGCTGCATCAGAAGCAGCCTGGCAAGCAGGTCGAGGAAGATGTTTCTGCCCCCCTACTCTGCTCTGGTGAGACCTCATCTGGAGAGCTGCATCCAGCTCTGGGTCCCCCAGCATGAGAAGGACATGGACCTGTTAGAGTGAGTCCACAGGAGGCCATGAAGATGCTCAGATGGCTGGAGAACCTCTCCTATGAACACAAGGTGAGAGAGTTGAGGTTCAGCCTGCAGAAGAGAGGGTTCCTGGGAGACTTTTGCACCTTCCAGTACCTAAAGGGGTCTGCAAGAGAGTGGGAGAGGGACTTTCTACAAGGGCGTGTAGTGACAGGATAAGGAGCAATGGTTTTGAAAAGAAAGGGGGTTGGTTTAGATTAAATATAAGATGCTTTTGACTGTGAGCTACTGGCACAGTTGCCTTGAGAAGTTGTGGATGCCCCATCCTTGCAAATATGTAAGGCCAGGTTGCATGGGGCTCTGAGCAACCTGTTCTAGGGGAAGGTGTCCCTGCCCGTGGCAAGGGGGTTCATAAATGATCATTAAGGTCCCTTCTAGCCCAAACCATTCTGTGATCCTGATTCCATCACATGATTATGGAAGACTTCCTATCAAAGCTGGTGATATTTTCTGTATTTGCTGCAATTTATAGCAAAAATTAGATTTTTTATTAAGTGGCTTCACTCTTGTATGCCAAGTTATATTTAATTTATCTGAAAGCTGATTGCTCTGGTATTGTTAAAATAACGTTTCTTCTTTGTCAAACTTTGTCCTAATTCTGTGTTCGTTCTTTGTGCTCCCTACAATGCACTTTAAAAGTGAAGATGTAGATCTTGGAACAATTTGCACAGTGCGGGAAGGAAATATAATCAGGGTAGGACTTAAGTTCCCAGGGATTTTTGATCCCACCTTAACCTCAGCACTATCGAGTAAAACAGAATACATTATATGCTTAGTGAAAACAGATAAGGGCTCCTTGTTTAACATCAGCTGAGCAACAGCACTAATTGACAATCTCAACATGTTTCTCTTTGTTATCTGTTATCTTCTAATTGCTGAGATATTGCTGGGATCCAACACACAGGCAGTTTTTGGAACTGGACCTCCAAAAAGGCAGAAGAAAATCAAGGCTGAGTCAGATTTTCCTACACTTAAAGTTGTTTTTGAACAAAGGACTTCAAGCCCGTTTAGCATGATGAGTTTAAATGCAGCAAAGAATACTGAATTTGAGGAATGGCCACACTTGCTCTTTGATGGAATCCCCAAATGGTGGGAACTTAAATCTCATCTCAAAATATGTTCTTTACCCATCTGTATCTGTAAATTTATGTCTTGATGACAGAAGGCAGTCTGTTTTCTCCCTCTCCCTCCTGCACATCAGCCAGAAGGGAGCTCTGGGTGCTGAGGGTAAGCCAGAGTCAGACCCCATGCTGCAGACCTGCTTGGGGTTTATCCAGCCCTAGGCTCCAGCAGCTCAATTTTTACGTAAATAGACCTTCTCAGGGGCCCTCCTAAACACCAGCATTGAAACACCACTGGAAAAAATTGGTTTGTCAAGTTTTAAAGCACAAGGAGAAATTAACCCCTAAATCATGGTATGACGTGACAGTTGTCTGGTTCAACCAGAGAATCCAGTCCTGAGAATACAGTAGGAGCAAGCAGTTCATGACGAGCCAAAAGCAAAATGGGTCTGTTTGCCTCCTTCCTTATTCCTAGAATGTGGATAGCAGAGATTCATTGGAGACCTGGTTCCAAACCCATGCATTTTCGTATTGCTGAATAATGACCAAGAACAGTAGTTACTGAGCTGGTCTTTGTCCATCAATTCCCCCCATGGAGAGAAGGAGAGGGCTATTTATTCTTTAACATCAGAACCAATAAATCATGATTCCTCCTGGTTTCTGTCCACTATCCCCTAACATTTCATATTTGTGTTACCTTTTGTTCCGCAACCCTTTCACCCCTTTTCCATATCCACCTGTGCTGCAGCATAGCACCCATACCATCTTGTGTTTCTTCCCTTTCTCCACCTCTTCCTTAGGGAATAGTAAGCACAGCTTTCAGTGCTCTGCTTGCTGTCCCCTCAGAGTTCCTATCTGTGCCCTTTTGATCCTGCCCCATAACCACTCCCTTTGTTCATTTGTTTCCCTTTACAATCACCTTTTTCCTCCTTTTCTCTGTCTTCTCTGTCCTGCAGCTCAGGAAAGCTCTAATGCTTTGCTAGGGCTTGGCTAGTGAGGGCTTAGTAGGTACTTAGTGGGAAGCAGTGCATGTTATGTGTAGCTGCAAGCTGTCTTTTTGGCCAACTGTCAGAATAATTGCCAGAGGAAAGGCTTATGTTCCCCTCCCCAGGAACATGGTGGGGACATGAACCCTTTTATCTTTCTATCTCAACAGTAATTTTCATAAAAGGATGTAGGAACAAACAGTAATTTTCATAAAAGGGTATAGGAATAAACATCTTTGAGACCTTTGCCTTTCTGATAAATTTATTGAAATGAGCCTGTGGGTTAGAGAGGGCACTGAGCGATTGTATAATCATCCTTTTCCTGGGAAAAAAAAAATAAAAAACCCGCTAAAATTAGTGCAGAGTGTTAATAACATGGTAGACTAGGAGGTGAATCCAAAAGCTTTGTTTTAGTCTCTGATCTGGACCTTCCAGCTGGGATTGGACTGTGCTAAAGCACAGGGAAAAAAACTACAGCTTGCACTGGAGCCTGTGTGTACTACTCCATGTTTGGGTGCAATCACTCACATGTGATTATTCAAATCTCACTATTCTTTAGAAGTTCCTACAAGCTTAGCAGCTTGCCACCCCTTGGGATCATGGAGATTTCCCTGTGTGGGTTTTGAGAGTTTGTGTGGATAATAAATCTTTCGTTATTGTACCTTGGAGCCTTCATCTTCTGGCTTACACAGAGAATTTTGGGTTTCCTGCATAAAATACATGGTGAAAACGTTAAGGACATTTGCAGTAGTAATGCAATCATTCACCTTGCAGGTCATTTGAAATTAAATCTCTTAATGTACTTAAATTACCAATATATTGCCTTATAAATTTCTGTATAAGTTTCATTAATAGTTGATTGCAGTTGGTTCCTATTATTTTTTCATCAGTACCTCAGAGTTCTGTTCAACATCCTACAATTTACAAAAAAAATTACCTAAAACAATGAAAAGTTCTTGGCTTTTATTATAAACAAATCTGCAAAAAACAGCTGATGAATCACCACGGAGATTTTGTCCAATCTGATGACTAATTGTGCTGTATTTAGACAAATCAGTGCATGCTAGCACATACTGTCTCTCCAAAGCCTGTAGCCCACAGGCATTTGTAATCTCAAGCTCCCTAAAACAGCCAAGCAATTTCAAAGTTTATTTTGTTATTCCGAAGTCTTTTGTCCTGTTCTGGCAGAGACCAGAACCAAAAAAATCAACAGTGAGGGTGCAGCTGGTGGAAGTGTCTCTAGAGACCTGTGTTGCTCAACCTGTCAATTTTGTATACGAGTTTTGAAAGTGTAAATAAATAAACCCAAATGCAGGGCTTTACTGTAAACATATTTTATTACATCTCTAGCACAGACTGAACCAAAGTGGGTCCTCCAACCTATTCTCTGGCACAGCAGTGAGAGTTTTTTTGTGGTTAGCATGCAATAAAAGCCAAGTCTATCAGCTGATCCCTCCCTCGTGTGTGTCCCTTTTGCAGCCTTGGACAGCCAAAATACCTTCTAGTCATCTGGGCTTGTGGCATAATTCAACCAGAGCGCAAAGAACACAAGAGTGGCATGCAGCAGCAGTCAGCATCCTTGCATGGTGACAGGCCAACTTATTTCTTAATTTCCGGAGTCTGAAAATAATTTTGACATGTGAATTTCAACGTTAGTCTGAGGCAGCCTTGCTCAGGGTTATCCCAGAGCACCATACCTTTCTGCAGGGCAGTGGCTGAGATCACTGCAAAAGGTCAGCTTATGCCATGCCTGCCAGAGCTCTTTTCTGTCCAACATTGTATTTCACTGTAGGTTTCTGGCTGCTGTCTCACAACTTTTTCATGAATGTTTAACAGCAGTGTGATGCAGGCTGGGATGCTAGCAGAGATCTGACTCATCTCTTTTGTTTGTTGCATTTTTAAGCCGTGGTTTCCCATGTACTTCCTATGTCTTCTAAGGGAAGTCCGGGCCCAATTAAGTTACAACTCTCAAGGACTTTTATGTGGGCAGAATTTCATCACCTTCAGATTGCAAGTGGAGACACTTAACATTTTTCCTGAACATTTTTGTTCTGAGAATGAGTTATTCCTATCCAGATGAAAACACTGACTTAAGATGCCTGCTTGTCTGGGAATACGTATTGGGAATATGTTCATTTGCATAAAAGCTAACTCGTGATATTTTTTATCATCTCCTCACTTGTGGAGCAAGTTCCCCTTTCAGCACTCAAACTATAAGTTAATAAATGCAAAGAAAATAAAATTAAACAAAGCTTGAGTTTTGTTGCCGTATTCACAGTCTAGCCTTGCAATTCACTGCACACTTGTACACATACACAAGGAACTAGATTCTTTGGGAGGACCATTTCTTGACTGGAATGAGAAGTGTGTAAATATCTGGAGAATGAGGGACCTTAGCTACTATTTTAATCTGCTTCCCTTAGTCTGTTCCTCTTCTCAGGAACAAGTAATTATATAAGGCAAAGCCTGGTAGCCCATTAAAGAAGACCCCTCTTTTCTGAGAACCAATGAAGAAGGTTGATGGACTGATTGCTGTGCAGAAAGCACATGGAATTTGCAGTTTAGGTTTCTTGTGTTCTTCATGCTGTGTGTCAATGCCTGAGCAAGCCTGACCACTGCAGTGCGAATAAATATTGAATACTGCTGCAAATACACTCCTCCCTTACTGAGGAGGTATCTTTCTCTTCAGAGAAGTCCTTTGGGAGGAGTGGTCAAGGAAAAGAAGGATTAAGCTGCAATAGTTGAGTTGTGGGGAGGGGGATGTTTTTCAACTACTGTCAATTTAGGAGCTTTTAATGTCCTTCCAGCTGTTTCTCTTTTCCTCCACAGGGACATAAATATACAGTCATTTTCAGTTAGTAAGGGCAATTCATGTGAAGAAAAGAGTGATGTCCTTTTGCTTCATGCTACTATATGTATCAATGATCCAGTGCCATCATCTGTTCTGCTCCTTGAACAGAGTGACATGAACTTGGTCGGTATAATTGCTGGCTTTTACTCATTTATGATAAGTGTAAAGAGGCCATTAATTGTATAGCTATAAACAGGTAACTGAAGTCATAGGAGTACTGCCCAAATCCACAACACAGGCCAAGACTGGAAAAGAGCACAGCACTGGCCAAACACTTTTTACATGGAGCTTGATAAAGCAAAGACATTGCTTGCATTTGATTGCATTGGATTTCTGTTTGATTTCATGTCCAATGAAAGGAGGCAGCAGTGGACTCTAAAAGTGAGATGAGACCACACCAGGAGGGTTGCTAACACAGCCACGGGAGCACTGGTAATTGCCAAGAAAAAGCCATTAAGAGAGGGAGAGAGACTTTTGGGTAGGAGGGAAGTGAGGAGAGCTTTATTGCTGTGAGGAAAGAAACTGCATGATGTTTCTCACTCCCTTCTATGCTTTGGGAAATAAACATTCTCTGTAAATAAATGATAGTGCTTTAGAGATAGCATTGCTGGCACCGCTGTTTTATCAAATGGGAGATAGCTCACAAGTCAGCCTTGCTAACCAGGAATATCAGAAAAAGGGACACTACTTCACCTTTTTAAAGAAATAAATGAATGAAAGGATTAAAGAATATCTCTGTTTCCTAGTATCTGAGACATAAAACTAATTCCTTCCCATGTCTAAAAGAAACATAGAATCATGGAATGCTTTAGGTTGGAAGGGACCAACTCCCCTACCACAGGCAGGGACACCTTCCAGTAGATGGGATTGCTCAAAGCCCCATCCAACCTGGCCTTTAACACTTCCAGAGATGGGGAGACTCCAGGCTCTCTGGGTAACCTGTGCCAGTGTCTCACCACCTTCACAGTGAAGAACACTGAATCTAAACCTGCCCTCTTTCAGTCTGAAGCCATTATCCCTTGTCCTTTCACTACATGTCCTTGCAAAAATATATTAATGTTATTCCAAAAAGACATCACGAGTATCTAACACCACTTCCTCTGGGCATCAAGTGTGCCATGTTTTCCTTGTCTCTGAACTCTTTCTAAAATGGGCCTTGTAGTTAATAGACTGTTTTCATTGTGGGACTTTCAGAATGCCATCAGGATGGCCAAGAATTGACCAGTACTGAGGACCAGAGCAGGATTCTTCCTGTGGCTCACATGGTATGTTGTGTAGCTTTAGAATTCCTGGAGTACTTCCATGAATACAGTCAGGATAAAACTAGAAAAGAAAAGATAATGTCCATGGCTTAGGGATGAGAAAATGCCTTGTATGGTGTGGGTGAACATACTCAAGCCCTTCGATGGATTGTGCAATGACCTGCAGTCTGAGAGATCTTGCAGGCCAGTCGGGCATCCTGACTGGATTTCTGACATCCAGGCAGAAATACTGCCTTAGTGACAAATTAAGAAGCTGTAACTCTCCTTGAAATTTCCTGGACACTTACAGACATGCTCAGTGGCACAATAAAATCTAGTCTGTCTTCCACCTTAACTAAATGCAGTTGTAGTGAAACCTGTGATGTTAATGGACTGAATAGGAGACTGCAGCTCTGAAACCCTAATGAACGCAGGTTGAAGTGCTCCCAGCTCTTAATTACTCCCACAAATCTAACAGCTCTCTGAAGGTTACTATTTAACCAGAAATAGTGTTGCAGTGTCTATGTTCTAGCTTGAAATTGCTGAGGCAGTTAATTTTTACTAAGCTCTGTTTCTTGTATTTTTGTCCCCGTGCATGACTGAACCCATGTAGAATGGGAGGTTCCTGGGTGAGTTTTCTGGTCTGGAAAACCAGAAAGGTTATGTCTATGCCTCACACAATGCACATGTTATGTGACTTGATCAAAATTATTTATATTTTTAGCATTTTATTTTTAATTGAATCCTTGTAAATGAGTTTCAAGGAGACTGAAGAAAAACTACTTCATTACTTTTTGTTTCCTTGAAGCAATTTATCAACTGCAATCCCAAGAGAGACAAAGAAGATGTGATGATAAAGGCAAGATCTGTTGCTGAGATTTCATACCTCCTTCAAAGTGCTTAGGCTGCATCATTTCTGCAGAAAAATCAAATCATTTTGTTGCCCCTTGGATGTTTCTTATTTACTACTAGCCCACATAGACAACCTGTTTCTCTTAGTATTCTGAACTGGGTGCCTAAAGGCATTGGAAACTTGTGTGTTTTATTGAAACTGGGCCCTTTACTCTCGGATTCAGCATTTGTGAAATAAGGGGCTTGCTTAGATACATGCCCACTTCCTGATGTGGTTGTGTCAGTGAGAGAGGTCACTTTCCCTAGATGGATCACCACTTCTGCTCCTGGTTTCCCTTACAAAGCTGGTAATGCCATTAGGGTGTTAATTCTTAGTCTACATTAAGCCATCTGATTTTTTCTGAAGAAAAGTAAGGGGCTATTAACATAAAATATATAATATTAAGGAAGGGGATGCAAATTCCAACAGGGATATCTCTCCATGCTTGGTTGTCAGTCACCAACCTGGCTATCTAAGCCAAGCCAATCCAATGACAGCTGTGGGAGTTCCATTCCCAAAGAGCATAGTGAGAGCAGTCATCAGATTTTGGAAGACCCAGGCTGAACCCTCACTATTGGCAGATCTGGAGCAGGGATTGGAGAGCAGCCCACTGCCCTCCTGATACAAGGGTCAGAGTAAGGGGGCAGTGGGTATCTGCCCTCTCCACTTTGTATGAAACAACTTGGAGCACGGGGTGTCTTTCAAATATTTAATAGCTGGTGGACTCCCTTCAGCATTGAAGAGATGTGAATATATGAGGCACACGGCTAAACACTTAAGTAATATGTGTCTTTATTATGTATAGGAAATGTTACCTTAAAACAATACCATTATTTTTAAAAACATATCACAACTTGAAGTATTTGCAATGATGCTTCTAATTTTTACTTTCAATTTCCAGTAAATGACTACTTTCTAAATGGAGGTGGCAGCAGTACAGTACTCCCTTTTTTTGAAGATTGACATCTGTGAATACTGCCTTTGAGACAGGCCATGTGTATGTGATTAGTTCATTGGTTACTGGCACAGTGTTAAAGAATTAGGCTGAATAAATGAACCATTACTTTCTGGTTTTTGC
This sequence comes from Serilophus lunatus, assembly GCA_013399895.1. Lineage (NCBI taxonomy): Eukaryota > Metazoa > Chordata > Aves > Passeriformes > Eurylaimidae > Serilophus > Serilophus lunatus. Next base: position 193,795 of record VXBA01005593.1, on the reverse strand, counting down.
CTTTCTGATCTGTCTGTGTGATTGTGACTTGATCGCTGTTGAAGTCAGCACTTTTACTTTTCTTCTTTTCGAAGCAAAGGGCATTTTCATTTGGAATCCCACAGTTGACTGTGGGAAGATATCTGCCCCCGTAAGAGTCATGTGAGATAAGCCCTTGCCAGAATGAGTAGCCCAATTATATTTGATTATCCATCACTTACATGGACTTAAAATGGAAGTTGTTTTCAAGCTACTTTTACCTAATATTTTACATTAGAACCCCAAATTGTGACCAGATACGAACTTTCTGGGGCTAGTCACTGGCACAACTCCTGCTTTTGTGAGCAGATAACAAAGCAAGAAAAATGAGTGCCTCCTCCTGCCAAGGGAAATCCTCAAATTAAAGCCCTTGATTTGTGCTGATTAGACAGCAGTGTAAAAAAATAATCCACAAGTCTAAAACATGTTTCAAGAATGATCTCTTGCAGTTCCTAATTTTATTTAAAAAGAAGGCATTTTTGTTTAACCCTTGAAGACCATTTCATTGAGAAGCGATTATCCTTAGTGCAAGCAAATATGCTGTTATCCATCTAAACACTTCATACAGAAGTTACATACAAACATTTCGTTTTCTGTTCCACTTCTCATAATTTTTCATGGTTTTCATTTGGTGAATGACAAAAACTGGGATCAAATATTCATTAAAAAAGCAGTCTTGCGAGGGCAGATTTGGCTTGATCAAAGTAAATGCCATGGCAGGTATTGATCTAATCAGATGCAACTGGAGTTCTTTTGACTGGAGAGGGAATCCAAAATACCTAGCTTTGCAATAGCCATCCCCATCATTTGAATGGCCAGCTATAAGCTCCTCAGGAAAGAATATGTAACTGGGCTTATGGCAAAACCATCAGCCCCTGCTCTTTTTACTGGAATTGGTTTAACTAGAAGACTCTTCTGCACTAAGGCAGTTTTGTCCCCAAAGCAAAGAGGTTTCACAGGGGTTAAACGTGTGACACTAGTGGCTGTTGAATGAAGTTGCTATTAAGGATCTTAAGGATTCTTGAGCCTTGGGGTTTGAAAATGAGAATTTACCTTGTTTCTTGACATCTTAATTTTGTATCAGAGAGTTGCCCAGTTTTGTGCTCATTTCCCTGCATTTTGTTTTATTACTTGGGGTTTTTTTATCTTGGAGTTATTAATTTTTATTACAAGTCCCTTCCTTCCTTCCTTCCTTCCTTCCTTCCTTCCTTCCTTCCTTCCTTCCTTCCTTCCTT
>VXBA01005593.1:146103-192330 GCA_013399895.1 Serilophus lunatus | reverse complement strand
TTCGTTCCTTCCTTCCTTCCTTCCTTCCTTCCTTCCTTCCTTCCTCTCTCTTTTCTTTCTTAGGGGATTGTTTATCACCATCCACGACAAAGGCCATATTGCAACAATTCTAAACTCCTGGCCTGAAGAAAATGTTAAGGTATGTGGCATATCTTCTGTGGACTGGGAAATTACAGGGAGTTGGGTACAAAATGGGATTTTTAATGGAACTCTTGGCATCATTTACAGAATTGGCTCTTTAAAGTGACAAGCAAAGAATTATTCCCTTCCTCAGAGAATTCTCAGGCTGGACTTCAGTTCAGCTTCAGTTTCCAGTCCACTCTGTCGTGTGTATGCAGTCAAGAACAACTTTTTCAAAAGGAGCAGGATCTTGGAAAAAAAAAAAAAAAAGAGCATGATAATAAATTTTTATGGAATAGATGTCCTAGTGAAAAAATAAGATAAGTGTGTTGAGGAATTGTGTGGCTAACTTGTAACTTGTTAGCTGTATAAAGCTCTTAAAGATATCTCTGTAATAAATGCTTGTAGAACTCCTTCCCAAATCTAGTGAGTCATGCAGCATCAAGAACATTGGCAACTCTGCAAATCATGTTTGACATCCAGCAGCTGAAAATATTACTGGCACCCCACCCAAAAAGTATTCTTGTGAAGTGTTTTTCACTAGAGCTTGGGACTGGGCAAGTCCCTGGCATGAAATAAAGTCAACCCTTAAGGCAGCTCTTGCCAGTCACCTCACTTTCTGTCAGTCTGAAAGTACATGTGCTTGGGAATTTCCCTGGCTATTGACAGAGCTTGGGTCCCCTATCAGTCATCTGCTTCTTCCAGGAACAAAGATCTGGCAGCTGAGAAAATCCTACAAGCATTTTCCATTTCTAAGGGGAAAAAAATGATCACATTCATATAACTTTGTCTTTGGAGCCATGGAGAACAGATGAAAACTAGGTATTTTGTCATTCCTCTGTCCAAAGATCTCAATATTTCCATTTATTTCCAACTCCGGACTGTGAGCAGAAGTCATAATGGCTAATAGATATGTTTATACAGATGGGGAAACTGGCGTAGAAAGTTTAGAGATTGTTGTTGAAAGAGCCATCTCTGGCACCCAAAACAGACCCAGTGGTCCATGAAAGACATTCAGACTATCTTCTATCCAGATTTGCCAGACTACAAAGGCAGCTAATGTTATCAGTACAGATATTAGGGACAGCAGGATTCCCTGTATCTTTGCGCACAGACTTCTCTGTGCCTGAACAGGTAGGCACTGGAACAGTCGAGATTTTGAGATAAGTGGGGAGGCACCTGGACTGCACATAAGTCCCTGGAGGGGCACATTTTGTTTTGGAAAGGCTGAACACTACCACCTGTAAGTCTCATTAAAGACAGTGTAGAAATACCTGGAGGTACTGCCCACATTTTACTATGTGTCTCATTAGAGTTTCATGGCAACAGTACTTACTGTAGAAAAGAGAAATCTGGGCCATAAGCTTGGATCCTCTGCCTAGAAGAGTACTGGTGCTCTGCTTAGCTTTACAAAGCCTAGCCGATCTCTAATAAGCCCTGCCTTTACTCTTCCTGTCAAAGCTGGGCTGCCCTGAAAGAGTCAGTACCAGAAGCAGAACAAACAAGAAGAAACCATGTCTGGACATACTTATATAGAAATGTGGGGGGGGTTGTGTCTCTTCCAGGATGGCTAATGAGATGAAAAAATACTGGATAAAATGTCTTTTGGCCATTGTCAGCAATGCCTTGCCTTGCTAATTTTCTCTCTGATTCCCTAGTCTTGTACTCCTTTCTGCATAGTTTGAATATTAACTCCTTTTCATATAATTTCCAGATAAATCTGTAGCAGTGTATGTGCTTGCTGCTTTCCCTATTCCCATTACTGCCTTTCAGTCCCAATTGCTTCCTCTGGGTGTGGTAAAGAAGTGAGTGCACACCCAAAACCAGATGGAGCCCACCCAAAAGGAGACTTTCACATTGCTAACACTTCACATTGACTCAGAAGGAAAATAAAATAGAAAAAAGATTAAAAAGTGATGGGATGTGTATATAGTTTATGTTGTGACAGAAGAAGAGGACGGAGTCTTTCTTTTTCACAGAAAGAGTGACTTCCCACTGGAATGGGCTGCCTAGGGAGGTGGTGGAGTCACCGTACCTGGATGTGTTTAAGAAGGAGTTGGATGATGTAGTTAGTGCCATGATTTAGATGATGGGATGGTGTTGGGTAATAGGTTGGTAATATGTTATATAATAAGTAATAGGTTGGACTCAATGATCTCTATGGTCTTTTCCAACCTTGTTAATTCTGTGATTCTGGGAATAAGAAAGGATGCTGAAACAGACAAGTGCAACTCTTCCTGAAATTGGAAGTGCAGCAAGACATTTATTCCATTCCTAAACAACAAAGTGCTCCTCCATTGCAGCAGTAAACCAATGCATCTTTATTATGCTCCCCACTCTCCGAGGAAGTACATCTATTGAGATAGTTTCTAATCTCACCTTGCCTTATATCTCACTGAAGCACATACATATGTATGTCCTACACCCTAAGTTTAGCCTTAACTTTGCAGATCAGCAAATAAAGAACTTCTTTGCAGTCTTCTCCTTTGAAATCTGACCTAGGCTGGTACTTGAATCCTCCACAGTCTGATAAACAATTTGATGTAAGCACTGTTATCTGAACTTCTGGGACAGTGCTGAAAGTTGAAGTTTATTATGGTATTTACAGTTTTTCTCCCACAGTGGGACTGGATTCCAATATATTCCTATACTTACTGGATTTCAGAACTGCCCCAAAGTGTGCTTGACCCTGGACATACCCAACAAACAGGGTAGTGAACCTAAATTTTGGGAAGTTTAGTCATATCTGCTACCTCCTAAGGTTTCAATGTACAGTGTGTGTTGAACAGCTCAACTTTAGGCTTCTTATTGCGGTAGCATTAAGCATGCTTTTATTTCCTTTCTTGTCACAAAGAAATTCTATAATAACAAGAAAAACCTAAAATTATAGATCAGAGATTTTGGTAAGGTAGTACCATATAGTATTGCTGAAATGAAAAAGACCAGTTACACAAAGAGTTAAATGGGAATTGTTAACTCCCAGCTGTGTGGGGAAAAAAAGACCTAATATTAAATACATAGTGTGGGAGTTCCTCTGCAGTCCGTGCTGCTACCCATAGTTGTGGCTTCTGTCTACCTGTCTCACAGTCAGGGGGGCCGGGGCAGAGGGACTCAGTTACAATGAGCTTTGTTTTGTTTATCTAACATTGGCTACTCTACAGCTACTCTACAACTGTGACATGAGCTTGTTTCTTCCACAGATGCAGTTCATAAGCACAAACATTTTTTTCTTCCAGAGAAAGAGATGAGAAAATCAAGTTCAGATCTCTTTTGTGGTGCTTCTTTTTATACAGCTGAGGATGCACAAAAAGCCATGCTGGTTGGCCTCTGCTGCAAGCAAATGGAAGTGTTGACAAGCAGAGCTGCTGCTGTCCCACACTGTGAGGCAGCTTCCATCAACCACATTTTCTCTATCTCCAGACATAAACAGCTCCCTGTCACTAACAGCTAATTAACACAGTGTCATGTAGAAGAAGCCAATATCCATTGCAAAATGCATTTACAAAATGGCATTACTGTGAAAACAGTGAATCTGGTTTTGCTTCTAGAGCCTTTGAAACCCCGTATAACAGTCGTTTTTGATCCTCCTTAGGCTATCGTGGTCACAGATGGAGAGAGGATTCTTGGTTTAGGAGATCTAGGAAGTTATGGGATGGGTATCCCAGTTGGGAAGCTTGCTTTGTACACAGCTTGTGGTGGAGTTCATCCACAACAGTGTCTCCCCGTCCTGCTGGATGTTGGCACAGACAATGAGGTAAGACAGTTTTTCTTAAATCTGACATGGGGGGGGCGGGGAGAAAGCATTGACATTAGCATTTAACTGAAGCCAGTTCCCCAAATGAGGCAAACCTGAAGATGAGACGATGGCTAGACCAGCACTGCAGGGAAGTGGGAAGGTTTAATTGCTGTTTGATGCACAAGAAACTTTTACTTTTATGTGGAACTGAAATAAACACTAAATAGACTCATAGTCCCCTGGTGAGAAGACTTCAGATCTGAAGGGTCAGCTCCACCTTTCAGCATGGCAAGGTGAATTGACAAGCTTTGTACAGGAAGTAAATATAGGTTTATTCTTCCTCTGGTAATTGTGATTAAACAGATTCGTGACTATGTAGAGGTGACCGTATTGCAGAAATGGAGAATCCCTGGTGAGTGGTTTGGGAATGATTAATTTCGCTGTTTTGTCAGATTGCACATGTTACTGCACATGATAACCAGGCAAGAGGACTCCATCTGTTTGGAGATTTTTGCCTTATGACTCTGGCTCAGAAAGGCCAAAGTGTAACGTTTTAGCAATGCCAGAATGGACATCTGTGAGGATGTCTTTTTTAAAATTAATATCCTCCAGCTATTAGTGATGGCCTGGCTTTGTCCATTTTTTTAAAATATATTTGTGCTTCACATGACCCCAAGTGAACTAAAGACAGGTTTCTTGAGAGAAATAACAAATCTAGGGCATGAGAGCTTTGATTTTGTACATGAAGATAGATTAATGTTGATATGTTCAGACATGCCAACACTCACTGGAAAGCTAAATTTTCTGCACCTCTTTCACTTCAGCCCCAAGTGTCTCACACTGGACACTTGAAAAGAATGAGAGAATGCAAAATCAGCAGCCATAGATGACATCCGAGATTCCAAATTACCTCTTTGGTCTCTGGTTCCAGGATTATGTTATCATTTTGTTATAGTGGCCTGTCATGGACATATCAATGTGCTCAACTCAGCCTGATCCGTGGTCTTTCCTGAAAAGGAGGAACTCTGAGTTTGGACCCACAGAGGTTAAAGCAAGAATTGAGTCTCAGTCTCTTGCTTCTTGGAGTCTCCAGTCATCAGGGCATTGTACCTGACTTTGGGTCCGCCATCTCTTCATTCTCCTCCACACTGGTCTGCACACCACTAGTGCAAGCATGCTCTGAGCCCCCCAGCTGGAGTTTCCTCCAGAGGGACCTGGATGAAAGTGCTTCCCTTCCCATTGGAAGCTTCTGATTGTGCATGACCATCTATTTCTATCTCAACATCTAGGGGACAGTAAAAGTGAATGATTTTTAGGCCTCTTCAAAGGTCAGATTGCATCAGAAAAAGGGACTCACCAAATCAGTGTTGAGCACTTTTGCTCTGCCCAAGATCAGATGTAACTTATTTGTCCAGGAACTTCTCTGTTAATTTCCACATCTAGGATTAAGATACAGAAGCTGCTGTTTTCCAGCAATATGAGCAGTGTATTTCCTCACAATGTTAATAATGTTTATATTTATTTTATGGCTTTCTTGTGTGCATAAACCCAGATTAATTGAACCCTGAGCACATCCTAGCACATCCTGCCCCACAGGTAAACTCATTTATCAGTGCATAAATAAGGCACCTCTTACGGGCATTCATCCAGTTTATCTCTGCCTATTAATATCTGGTGAGACAGGGGTGACACTGTTGCTAACACAGAAACCTCAGGTAGAATGCAGTAAGTGTAGCAGTCATATTATATTTTTAGCACCAGTTGCCAGCTTGTCTTTCTGAGGGTCCATAATACATTGTATGCACTTTCAGTAAATCAGTCTTTTTTCTGAGCTTGGCATGTCTCAGCTTGTCTGGGGGAGAATTTTGTACTCCATGAACAGGCCCCGGAGCACATGGTACTGTAGGAGCAATCGGTGAAGGAATGCAAGTGGATCTCCTTTCTGTTTCATGGCCCTGAAGAGTTAATGTATCAAACTCAGAGGAAAACCTCTTTCATCTTTCTTTCTAAGGGAAAACAGCTGTGGCTGTAAAAACAGATCTGATATTAACATACCTGCCAATACTTAGAGCCATATGGCTGCAGGACAATAGGTTTGAAATGGCTCATCCCCCTCTCATGTGAATGGTTCAGTTCTTGAAATTGGAAGGGAAGTAGAGTTGCTTTGCTGTGACTCACAGAAATGTTGGTCCACCTGTCTCCTGCAACTGTTTGTCCTGTAAGTTTTTCTCCAAATACGTGGTATTTCCATGCTGACCCAATCCTTTTTAGGTGGCTTATGGGTCTGACTCAACACCTGCTGAATTGGTCAGAGGAATGGTCTGTTTCTATGTTCCTGTTAGGAGCCAAAAAATAAATTTATCTGTTGCATGAAAATACCACGCCTTGACACCTACCAGATAACTGAGTACTAGGTAGGTGCAGGTCTTAGGAACATTTTGGCATCTGATCACTGATTCTGGTCAATTCTGGGCTGTCATCTAAAATGTCTAAATGACATGTCCTTTCAAGTTACTTAGGGTTACTTGCTCAAAGCACTGTTTACAGTCAACAGCTCTCCTGGTAACATCAGAGCAAAATTAAGAACTGAATCCACAGTTAATACTCCCCACACTAGAAGTGAGACACCTTGGCAGAGAGCCTCTGGTAGAGCTCTTCTGGGGATGCAGGGCTCCATTTCCTATGGTGGTTAAGTGTTATATCCCTCTGACTTTATTTACCCAAAAAGATAGTCCCTAACTTCCTATGGAAACACTTTCTACTTGGGAAGAGATGTGTCAGCTGGCCTTCACTGCCTAGTAAGTAAAATTAATATGACCAAATCAGACAAACATGTTTGGTAGGCTAGCATACAAATTCCATCCATCCATGTAATAGAAGATGTCAACAGAATTGCTTTGTGTCCTAGGCTCTCCTGAGGGATCCACTCTATATTGGACTGAAACACAAGAGGGTTCGTGGGGAACAGTACGACGAACTGATTGATGAGTTTATGCAGGCAGTTACCAACAAGTAAGTGGGGTTATAAACATGCCTCCTCCAGGCTGCTTCCATTTAAGAACAAATATTGCAACTTGTGAAATAAACATTAGTATAATTGATCATCTGAGCAAAGGAAGGTCATTTCAATGCAAGTCGCCTGGGTGGTCTGCAAATGGCTCTTTGTGCTTGAGCACTCCATGTCGAAAATATTTGTCTTCAGAGAACTGAAATGGGGCTGAGTATTAATAACCATTTCCTGTCCATATAGGCCAGAGGTGTCAAACATATATCCTGTGGGCTGTGTCTGGCCTCCATCATGCATTTATGAGCCTCATTCAGCATAATCAGAACCTAAACTTTGGGTTGTTTACGTTTCATAAAGGAAGTTTCTAGCTCTCACTATTGTGAACGAAATCATCTGAATGGAAATGATATGTTCCTTCACACAGCATGGAGTCTGCCTGTCTATTGCTTTGTCTAAAATAGGAAGTTCTCTGCTGGCACTCTAGTCTGTGGAGTGAGAAGGCCAGGATTAAACGCATTGTCCTTTTAATAGTGGGGCAGACTAACTGCATAGTTCCATTCTTACCTACTAACTGGGATAGAGGGTCTCTGATGTACCAGGGAGTTTAATTTGGAAGGAACAGAGCCACCGCTTCAGCTCTGTACATGCACGTCTCTCTGAAAAATAAAATGTATTAAAATCTCCATGACTGTCTGGAGAGGTTACCATAAGAAGGAAAGCGAGAACAACTGTTAAGGAAAAAAGAATAATATTTGGAAAGCTCTCGGCCCCTAAGCAGCTTTTTTTTCCTTTCTTAAAGCAGCAGATGATACTGATAAGGAGCAGCAGAGAGCTGCAGTCTGTGCCTGATTACCAGGCTGTTGCCTGTCTGTATGTTGTATGGTCTTTTCTTCACAGCTGAAGGAGCTATGTTTGATCTTACCTCTGTCTGTGTCTCCAGCTGGCTGCTGCAGTATGTGTGTGTTCCTACAGAAATGGAAGGGAGTGGGTGGTACGTGTGTCATCAGCACACAGTTCATCCTGACTCCTTGGAGGTAGGAGGCATCGTGACCAGTGTCCGATGACAGCACCTACCCATCCACTGAGAAGCATGTCTTTTCACACCGTCTGACTGCCCAGCTGGCTGTGGGTGAAGGAATGTAGGAAATAGAGGCGGAAATGCAAAGGACCATTCAGTCACAACTGATATACCAGGTTTTGAGGAGGATGGAGAATTCCAGCATCTGTGCAGTGTTGTGCTACAGCCTGTGCACATCCAGTGCTGCTGTTAGTCAGGAGCCTCCCCTCTTCTGTTCAGCAGCCTCGTGTAGACATGTGCATCAACCTGCCCAGCTTGCCCACTTGCCCACTTGCTTGCCATCAGCCAGTGCTGTAGCCCCTGTATCTAGGAATATGAACACAACAACACTGCCTTGCCTGTTGGATTAAAAATACCTACAAGTGACTACAGAGAGGAGAATGCTGTGCTTGTGATCTGGTTTGTTCTTCCTTATATTTGATAAAAAAAAGCTTGACAGAAATGCCTTTTGATTACAGTGTAGTCTTATGTTAGATGCTTTTGGGTTATCTATTGGAAAAAATTCTTAAAGCCTAGAAAACTGTAAAACACAACTAGGAAATCACAAGAGACTCTACACGTCGAAAAGATTTAAGAGTCATGAGGGTTGATTTGTGGGTTTCTGTTTGTCTTGATTGTGGCCACTAATTAATGTTTGAAGGAAACTATCCCACTTCCTTCTGGCCAGACACCATGGGGATATCACAGTGTTGGTGTTGATGATAGAATGGGAACAATAGGATGAGGACACAGATGATGGTCTCAACCATCATAAATTTGGCTCTGAGATTTATGCCTGTGGTGTTAAATGCAAAGCTCATTCCACCCACTATTCCTGTAATGTCAGTGAAAGGGTGAGAAAGACAATTTGCCTTTTCTGGGCTTGTTGGAGAGGAAGGATTGGCTGTTATTTTCCTGTGTTTAGTTTACATGAGCTAATCTCCACATTGAAGGGAGAAGACCATGCAACAATGAACTCTTATCTTGTGAGGAGGTGATGTAATGTCTAATGCTTTCATCCAAGTACTGGGAATCAGGTTCCTGTGGCCCCTTCCCAGCTTTTCTATTTCCCTTAGCCAGGATGAATTGCTTGAACACAGAAAGCCCCCCAAAAGTTCTCAACAAAGTGTGGCTGGGAAATTCTGCTTTACACTTTTCCTTTCACATCTGTGAAGTATTTGGAGATCCTTGAGCGAATGGAACCATTATCCTATGTCATCATACTGGCCACCAGCATACTTTAAAGCATTGTTGGAGTATGATCCTCTGTAAACTCTGGGATGGTGAATAATCCTGCTATCAGCATGACTTTGGCAAACTCCTATAAAACAGGTTCATTTGGTCTGAAATTTCCACTGGAATTACTGGATTCAGCCCAGTAGGTGCTCTTGCTTCTGTTACAAAAGGAAGCAGAAATTATTCAGAAGGTCAAGATCATGCTGCTTTATTGTACTCTGCTTCCACTTCTGAGGAAACCTGTGAGCATGAGCTGCTGTGATCTCTTATGCAAGTCTGTCATGTCAAATGCAAATTCATTTATTTGGAGAAGAACCTTTTAGATTGCCACAAATCCTTTGCAATTTAGGGGTTTCCTTTTCACCTTGATGTTCATGCAGAAATTCTGTCTCCTTCCTGAGGGTACTTCAACTTCTCATAGAAACCATTTGTTAGTTCCTCTGCAGGAATACCTCCCACCCTGTCAAATCACTGCTGGCTCAAGGGACATTTGTCACTGAAGTGGAATGTGTCAAAGCCCACAAAAAAGCCAGGGGAGTGAAGATTTAATCTTTTAATGGAATAATAATATCAAACAGATGTCAAATTTCTACTGCTGGAGATCATACGGACAGTAGGAAGAGCTCCTAGTAATGAAATGAGGAGCGTATCAGAGGTTTCAGAGTTAACACTTCCAGTATTTTGAAATAAAGTGTGACTTCTGGGCAATTTTAGAAAGCAAAGTCCTTTCCAAAAAAGCCAGATAAATTTCTGTGTTGTCCTGCTGCCTAAACCTCCATTCATTAGTCTTTTGTGTAAAACTGGTAAAATGACTCAGCACTTTAACAAGAGCTCTAAACTATTCATAACTATTCATTTTCCCCCTTTTGGGGAGGCAATTACTTACAAAATTTGGACCATTAGGCCTACCTATGTCTGAAAGAAGCAGCCTGACAAATTGCTTTTTTCTCACAATAAGAAATATGCTTCACATGGAAAAATGCACTGGTTCAGTTTTCCCTGTGCTCAGTCATTGTGGCAAAGGACAATTTGGTCTTACTCTTAAATTGGTGCATTTCTGTAGGCTGAAGTAAATATTCACCTTAAATGTCCAAGGATCTTAATAAAGCACAGACTTTCTGGGTCCTCACTACATGAGCAAATTCAGGTTGAAATCAAAACACCATGAGAGATGTGTTGTGCTGAGACTTGTTCTCTGGGCTCTGAGATACTTCAGACCAGCATCTACACTAACAATTCCCCAGGATTGCTTTCAAAGCAAAATTTTCCCTTCCTTGTCGTTTTTTCCTAAACTGGCACAGAAACTGGAGACCAGTTCCATATCTGTCCTATTCCATTCATGCCTTCTGTAGCTTTCATCATATGGTTACAATACAGCCTGGTGGCTCCAAGGGGCCAGACGCGTTGGCAGATGGCCTGTCCTGGAGCTCCAGCCTCTATTTTTTGTACCTGATTTCTCTTTTCAAAGTCCCTTCCCACTACTTTTTCTCGCAGATGTACCAAGTCAGGTCTCATGTCCTTTCCAACAAGCAGAATCTGCTTGAAAAGAAGCCACCTCTGTTTCAGCAGTTCTTCAGGGTCATGGATCACAAATTCACCAGCACTTCTCAGAAACAAAATCACCAGTACAGATGCCCCCATGTAATTTCTTCACATTGTGTAGTTAATTTGGTTAATTGATCCTGAGAGATTAGGTTTAAGTTTCTAGGCACCAATGATCTCTACAAAGCCCTTGCATATACTGCTAGCACCCTAAGTCACTCCTCGGCATCTGTGTATCTGTTCGGAGACCTGCACACCATCACAGGTGCCCTGGCAGGGCTGGTGGTATAGGCCAACCCCAACCCTCAGAGGAGCACAAGGTGGATATTGTCCTTGCCCATCTACCCCATTTACCATGGCCAGAGGGACTTTGACACCATCCATGAGGGAGAAGTGATGGCAATGGGAAGAGCCACCCCAGCTGTCCATAATCCCAGCTTGATGTGGGATGAGCTCATCGGCCAGCATCTATAGTATGCTTTTAGCCACTGGATATTTTAAGTCAAAGAACAATATTTAGGTTTCATTAGGTCTAGTCGAGGTGCTAGGGCAAGGGTTGGACTCAATGATCTTGGAGGTCTCTTCCAACATAATAATTCTGTGATTCTGTGATTAGCTTGATTTTCTGCTACTGAGGAATGATTGAGCTCCAGATGTACTGCAGCAGGATCACAGTTATAGTGGACTTTTGTTACCTTGCATTCAAAGCCTTTGGGGTGACACAGTTACAGTCACAAAGCCCTTTGCTTTAGGCTTTTTGCCTGTACTTTTCCTCCTAAGCCAGATTTACCACAGCAGTTTCAGAAAGATGCAGCTGGAGAAGCTCTGTTTAGGCAGGTGGTGAGGCTCCATTCCTTCTTGTCTGTCATAGGGTAGCTCAAGACTACATCTGAGGGTCAGCTTGCATCTCCTGCTTATGCCCTGCTCCTAAGAAGCCTTGTACCTCCAGCTGTGGTCTTTCTTCAGGCCCACTGCAAGCAGGATGACATCATTTTGCATAAAAACACAACAATGGCCACAGCAGCCATTAATGCTGGTTTTAGTGCTTGGAAGTCATGAGATAGGACATGCAAAATAGTTGTTTCAGGGTTTTTTTCTACTATAAAGAATATAATGAAAGTTGACTATGATTTTCCAAGATTTTTTTTCCCCAGAACTTTGTAATTGATCTTGACTTGATCTTGCCTCTTATTCTGTCTCTTACAGTAGCTCATAGCAGATGCCCTGGCATATAAGTAAGAACAGCCATCCTTGGCATATCTCCCAGCTTCCAGTAACGTAAGATTCTGGGATTTCCTGATATCACTGCTTCAAGGGTCGCTTTTATAGACATAGTACTCACTGAATCCAGAGCAGGCTCTGGGCCTCAGAGCATGGTGACTGTGTTTGTGTTGCTTTTGATGCAGCCCAGGCCACAGTTGGCTTTCTGGGCTGCCAGCACACGCTGTTGGCTCACATTCAGTTCTTTTCCAGCAATACCCCAAGTCCTTTTCCACAAGGCTGCTCTCAGCTGGTCTCTTGAGAAGGTGCATGACCAAGCTGACTCCTAACTGTGGCCAGGAATTGTATGGCAGAGTACTGCTGGTCGGACTAGAAGCCTGCCAAGGATTATGTTAGCAATTTAACAGAAAGATTGGCCTCAAGGTATTGGCTAGGAGGAGGAGTTAATGTTGTTTTACTTGCTAGAGTGGACTTTATTTTCCCAATCCTAAATGCTAATCACTTGCCAAGCATGACATTTCTCTGATGACGGGCTCCTTTACAGAAGATTAATTTTTTCTTGGAAATCAGAACTTTGGTTGCTGGTGTGTCAAACAGCTATAAGAAGATCTCAAGGACAAGGGCAAGGATTTTTTTTTTCTTCTCTGCCTTGTTTTATCTAAGACTGTGAGTAGGAGTTTGCAGCTCCTCCAAGCAGATTCCTTGCATCATGAATGACTGAAATCAGTGTTATAAAATACTAAATTCAAACAGGGATTGTAATTTCCTTCTTGTGATATTTTTCCATAAACTTTTTGCAAATTCCTCTTTTTTTCATGCATATAGAAATACATTATACTCCCTGCTTTTTGTCAAAAAAAATGCGCTAGTGCTTCTGGTCAGCAAAGGTTCTGCACAGGTCCTCAGGGTACCCTTCAAGTTCTGACTTGTACAGTTTTATTCAGATGCTTCTCAAATGGTAACTGTTGCCTCATAAATTTTTTCCTCTCAGACCTCATGGCTTATGAGTTTGGATGAACTCGAGGTAAACACAAATGAGGATGAAAGGATGAAGTTGCATAATGAAATTGTTCAGGCAACTGAAATGCCTTTTGAATAATGAAGATAATAGCAATGCCATCAGGAAAGCATCTGCCTCCTTCTTCTGGGATTCAGGCTCTTTTGTTCCACACTTTTGTTCCACTACTTGTTTCACTTGATCATCCAAGAGAAACGTGTATCAACCCTCTGCAGGGGGTACAGACTTCACTAACAGCATCTTCCCTCTTAGCCCGGCCCACAGATTCCTTGTAGCTCTAGGTTGATCATAACAGTACCAGAGCACAGTACACTGATAAACAAAGTATGAATCCTATGTTTTTGTGTTTTCCAGAAGATTGGATCATTTTTGGTAAAGATTTTCAGGTGATAATTTTTAGAACAGACTGGTAATATTATCTGTGTTTAGCTCTTAGAGTAATTGTTCATCAAGGTAACAGTCTTGTACTATTATTTTAATCAATAGTATATTGTTTTGTTGAAAGTACTGTTTGTATGAGATTTGCTAGGCAAAGGCTGCAGACTGGATTAAAATGAGTGTATGGGACCATTCTATAAGGCATTTCCTAAGGAGGCTATTTTTGCAGGAAGATTTTTGCAAGGTATGAGACCTAGAATTTGGATCATAATTATTTATGGCACAAAATCACAAACTATACGAACTAATGAGACAGCAATACAATGAAAAACCACGTGATTTTTTTTTGGATGAGGAAGAACTGACAGGTATATCTTTTTATTTCCAGTTCTATAAAATGGGTAAATTAATTCCAGAGATGGCAGAGAACAAGGTCCCCCAGATGGTGATCTGGCAGCCAACATTGAACCAGGAGACATGGTGATGGTATTAAATAAAAATATTAAATAAATTTTAGTTAATTAAAAACGATTTAAATATTAAATAATTACTCTTGTAGTCATTACTCTTGACCAGTTACAAGTTTCAGCATGTCTGAATTCTTTCAATAACACCTCTATCCAAGCATCATTTTCGACAGCCTGTACATGTAAGAATGACTCATGCTGAGGGGAAAGCTCCAGTTCCACAAAGAGATGTATAACGGCAGAGATCCCAAGAAATGAACACCACAGTGCACCCAAGAGGAATGGGAATGCTTTGAATCCAAAATCAGTTAAAAAACAAAACCTTCCTTTTTTGAAAAGTAGAGAAAGAATTGGGGAATGGAGGAAACCAAACTGCAGAATAGCACTAACTCTGTTTCAATGTACCTTGTCAGTGTGAAATGCTGACAGTCTACATTTAAGCTTTCCTTTTAGATAAAGGCAGTCAGATCCTGCTGTGTAACTCATGTCCCAGATGCCAAGAAGATGACAGAATTCTCTAGAGAAGATGAGTCATTGACAGTCAGGATGATATTACTGGAGGGAGCCAACCTTAGCTGGTTGTGCCTTTCCTGGACTGGAAAGCATTCAGTCCTGATGTGACCTGCTGCTCTTGGCTTCAAAATCTCCTTCAGGCTCCGAGCTGAAAATTAGGAGAGGAGTCACAAAGATCAATATAAGAACCTATGAGAATTGGCAACAAACCAAGCAGACTGACCTCAGGAGTCTTTTCCTACCACAGCAGTTAGCAAGATCTCTCTGCAGGGCCAGCCTCAAATCTAGCTGTAAATTTAAGGATATTTAAATGTCTTGGAGGGGATCTTCAGAGATCCTTGTTCAAATACTTACTTTACAATCACTTTTACTGCACCTATAGACAGCAAGTGTGTGAGTGCTAACTGGGACTGCATTCATATCAGATGTCACAGATCAAACAGCAAAATTTCTTACCTGGTTCAACAAAAGCATACCACATTAAAAATTATTCCTCCAAAAAGAATTCATTAATTTTGGTTTCTTAATGGGAAGTACAAAAATTTTACAAGATAAGTTTTGTCCAAATCCAGTTTTCATTTTAAAAACGTTATGATGGGGGAAGACTGGCCAGAATAATTCATTCCATTCTTGAGTATTTCTGCGTGTG
Organism: Serilophus lunatus; assembly: GCA_013399895.1. NCBI lineage: Eukaryota > Metazoa > Chordata > Aves > Passeriformes > Eurylaimidae > Serilophus > Serilophus lunatus. The sequence goes on along the minus strand of VXBA01005593.1, from coordinate 177,386 downwards.
GTTATAGGGGACCACAAGGGATGAAACAGGGCAATTTTTATAGAGCAGATCAACAAAGAAATTGCAGACTCTGAAGGACAGCATAGCATTGCAGTTGAAAGGGTGATAAGCCCAGTGACCTACAGTGCATGACATATATATATGAGATCTTCCTAACAGAAGATTAGATAATATTAGATTATCTTTCCTAATTTAGCTGTCTAAAGTTAGGCATCTTAAGTTGGTCGTTTTAGTCTGTCTTCACAGAGACTGTGAAAAAAGAGGCATCTCCAGAGGTTATCTACTTCCATTTCCCACTTAAAGAAGTTGCCATTGGATGTGCCTTTCTCTCTGTTGTCTGAGAAGGCAGTCAGGAGTTGTCCAGCCGAGCATTACACAACCAACTTTCAGATATGTAAAAGCAGTGAAAGAGGTCCTGTTCTGTGTTGCATTTTATTGGCTGAATTCCAGTACATGTAGCAGGTCTCTGGCCACCCTTTCCCTTTGCAGTAACAAGTATTCTCCACCTTCTCACCTGAGTTGGACTTTTTTCCTAGTGTTGTTGCATATCAAAAGACTTCTGTGCTCCAGTCTCAGGTTGGCTACATTTAACTTTTAGATGCTACTCAAATATTCTTTGTAGAGCACTCTGAATTCCTTTGAGATGAAAGGAATTACATAAATATTGAGATGTGCTGTGGAGGAAGGACAGTAGAACTGACTCATCATGTTGATATTCACAAGGCTGTTACTTCACATGGCCCCAGCAGCTGATTTGTTCATACTCCTTGCAAACTTTGTCCTTAGTCCTCTCTGGTCATCTTAAGATGGAGCGTGGCACACAGCCGCCAAACCATTAAGAAAGAGCAGTGAGTATTAAATGGTAGATTTCTAAGAGACCTCAATAAATCAGCTGCCTACTTGTGTTTAATGTCAGTGACTTTGAGCAATACAAGTTTACTTTAAAGTTCTCTTAGAATCTCTTAGGTGAATAGTCCTTGAGGACTAGGATGATCATCCTGAGATTCCCATCTTTAACTGTGAATCTGAAATATTTGATTCTTTCATTTCAAGCATCCAGTCTTCAGGTCTTACAGTAATCATTCTGTGGTCTTTGATGAAAACTTTAGTTCTCACATTATGCAAAGGCTCACATAAGCTCAGAAATGGAGTTCATACTTTAAAAAACTCAGTGGACATATTGCAGTAAAAAAGAAAACAGTCTTTAAAAAAAAAGCCCTTAGCGAGAAGAGCTTGCATTCCAGCACTGTGCTGTTATACTGAGGGGCAGAAAGAGAAATGAACTATTTATACATTACTGTTCTTGTGATGTGCTCAATAAACAATTATCAAAGACAAAAATAGATAGAAGTGACTTGTGCACTGTCTTATGCTGCAGACCACAAATGGGAAGGTGAGGTAAGAATTCTGTGTTCAGAAGAGAGAGAAAAAGAAATATTACACTGGCAAATTTGAGTAGTTAAACTTACCCTTATGCACTTTAACAGAGCTGGTCACACGTACATTAATGATGACTGAGATCATTGATTTTATTAAGCAAGTCAACGATATGAATAAATAAGACTGAGAAATAGTTTCTATAGCAAGTAAAGTTGCATAAAGATTGGCTAATTCTTTGCTGTGAGTTATTAGCAGATGTTCTGGATGGCGTGTCACCTCCCTCTTAACCATGTTTTCCTTGCACATTCAAATGATGATTAAGAGGAGCATCCATTTCTTCAACTGGACCAGGTTTCTCAGAACCCAGTCTAACCTTACCCCGAATGTTTCCAGGAATGGGGCACCCACCATCTTTCTGGGCAACCTCTGCCAGTTTTTAACCATCCTTGCTGTAAAAAATTTCTTCCTTATATCTAGTCTAAATTTACCCTCTTTTAGTGTAAAACCATTACCCCTTGTCCTGTCGCTACAGGCCCTACTAAAGTCTGTCCCCATTGTGGTCCTTTTCTAAAAGCAAGCACAGAGAATGTGAAGTGTAAGAGCCAACCCTTGTCTCTTTTTGAGACCGTGGGGTTTATGAATTGAGTTTCTCATGATGGACAAATAAAGGAGCACAATGCATGTGCTCATCATTGTCTCCTTACTGACAGACATACTTGAAATGGAAAATAATAAAAAATTCAAGGCCCTCCCAGGACAGCCTGACTGCCCAGATTGTGAGTACCATGAAAAGAGCTTTTCATGACAGGAGCCATAGTTCTCAAATGGAGCATGTTTTACCCAGTATCAATTTCTAGGCTAAAGCAGGGGTGTCCATACCTCAGATTTCAGTGGCAAAGGAGGAAAGTTTGAATGGGAGATATGTAAGGTGATGCTGCCTGTGTGCTGTGTTCAGGCCCAAAGAGGTTCACATCTCTAACAAAGTGCAGCTACTTAGAGCCCCTTCACCTGCCTGCAGCCCAGAGGTTGCTGATAGTTGGATTACTCATTTCCTGAGCTTCTCTCACTGCCCTGTCACATGTATGTGTGAGAAATGAGTAGTTATGGCCCCTGCAAAGCTTTAATGCAGCCTAGAGTGATATAGTGTGCTGAATGTGCATAGATGTGAAGCGGTCTGAATATTACCCAATTTATAAACTGCACACTTGTCCTGAAATTACTGGACAATTACGGAAAGTTTGCAAATACTTTCTGCTTTTTCATTGTACAGGTCACTAGCTATCATTGTGTGCTGGTTTCCTGCAAAGCAACGCAGTGGAGAGAAATATTTCCAAAGCATGGAAGTGTGGCTCTGAAATCACACCATGAAGCACTCAGTCCCACCATGAAACACTCACTCCATGGGATCCTTTGGACAGATTTTTTTTACAGTTGAAGTGGGCACTTGGTGGTATCCCTTTAACTGATGTTCTCTTTGCAGTCAGATTTGCTGTATTTTGACATGGCAGCTGCAACACAAAAGAGCATCTCCTTTGCTTTGAGAAGGTCCTCTGAAAATCTGTCATACTGAAAGTCCATAGATGCATAAATATAAGTCTATAGGAATACCTATTAAGAAGCCACTTGAATTATGAATACAGTTTATTCTTGGTGACTCTGCATTTCTGAGTGTGTGGACATTGGGAAAGGTGTGATCCTGTTTGCTTTTACTGTGATGCATTTCTCTTACAATACTTTTAACTCTGCCCTAGAGTCCCTAGCTATATTGTCCTGGTGAAAGAGATATGTATTGTCCAGTGTTGTGTAAATATGTTTATCCATTTTAAATTACCCTTAACCTTGCAGGTACGGCATGAATTGTCTGATCCAGTTTGAAGATTTTGCCAATGTTAATGCTTTTCGTCTCCTCAATAAATACCGCAACAGATATTGTACATTCAATGATGATATTCAGGGTAAGTATTGTTAGGAAAATCAAATTTAACCTTCACCTTTTCATGGGAAGAGGTGATTAATATCACAAGAATGTTTATTATACAGTAGTCATATGTCTGACAAATTTTAGAGTTTTGACATAGGCATTTAAAATTATAACCAAAAGCACAGCCATCTGAGTTGAAAAGTGAGTCTCCATGGTTTTTAGGAATTTAGCTGTTCAAGGGAGAAAATGGATCATGTGCTTTAGAGTAGTCAGGTACTTAGAGAATTCCAATAATTTTCTATAATTTAGTTAAAATAATGCTGACGTTTTAACATTTACACAGGGCTTTCCGTTCCCATGAGCCAGGTGGTCATTAGCCGATCCTGGCACTGTCCCTCTATTGTTATCCTCCTTATTCCATGCATAAACGTAAAGGCAAACCAGTTTTTTCCTCTCTGTGGATGCTACCTCTGCAGTAATCTGAGAACAGATCTGTTCTCCCCTAGAGTGCTTAACATAACTCTTTCAGCGTCAAAAAGAAATGACAGCAGCAAAGCTGAGGTTATAGCCAGCATGTCTCCCAGGCCCTGAGAGGCTCAGCGGTCAACAGGATTGCTCAGATGCCCAGAGGGATGCAATCTGCATCCTGGTCTGATGCTGACTTTGCTTTAAACTATTGGAAGGGCTGCTTGCCCATCTGACAGGAACTAAGATCTTCCCAAGTGATTACAATAAACCAGTTCTTCTCCTGTGAGTCCCTTCATCTCTTCATTTGTCAAGTCCTGCTTGAAACATGCAGAAATTTCCAATGTTTGATTTAATTATTTGCAGTTGGTTGGGTTTATCCCCAACTGTACTTGAAAGAGACTGGAAGAAACATCAGTGTTATTTTTCACACAATACTGGTTCCTTTGGGAACAGACTTTCCAATGCTATTTCTGCATCTGCTGCTTATCTAGCAATATTTAGCAATATGTGTAGCAGCTTCTTTCTATCATGACACAAGAAGGAGTAAGGCCTTAGCTTGTGGGGATATGGTTGATGTAATGGGATGCATGGACCTGCTCAAAGATATTTTCATGGAAGAGGGTTTAGAGGCAGAAGAGCTTAAGACATTTCAGAAAAGGAGAGGTAGATGGTCCTGTACAAGAAGACTCATTAGGTGTTCCTGCCACTCACAAAAACTTTCAGTGAAGAGAGAAGCACAGAAAAAGAGAACCCAGGAGATACATTTTTGAATTGAAGTCTTGAATGGAGGAACCAAGAATTCAAACATTTCCGAAGATGGAGAGATGAAAGCTATAATAAGAAGCCAGTGCTGTAAAAATTTATTTTGGATTCATTGCTCTCTCAGCAAGTCAAAGGGGACTCAGCAGTCAGCAAGAAAAGAGACCAGGTGATGTGGCAGATGTCAGCAGAACTAGGGTGAACTGGAAAGGTTTCTTTGATTAATAGAGAGAAGGAAAAGATAATATTAATGCTAAACTGAAGACTCTGAGTGGGAAACAGGAGACTATTTTTTATAGTTTTCTTTTGGCCATAGGTTATAGCTGAAGACCTCATACAGTTCCTGGTAATCACTGCCCCAGAGGAACAAACCACATCCAGGAGGATGCTGTAAATCAGTATTGTCATAAAATGGACCTTGGCTGATTCTCCCCAGTTAAACATGTGTCACAGCACACAGATGTCAAGTGCCCTGAAAAATCTTTGGGGATCCACCTGTTGAAATAGTAGGATTTTACCTCTTAGAGGTAAAACGTAATTAGATTCTCAAATAAAGCATTTAGCTGGCACTGGTTTCATAGTAGTAGATAAGGAAAGAAATCCTGCTGATCTGTTGTACAGCAAGCTAAGAATGAAAGGAAGCAAGCCACTCTTACAAACTTTTTTATGACCTGTCAGAAAAAGAAGAAGAATCCAAGCTAAGGTTTTAGTCAGAAATGAATTTTGAGGACCTTTTGGAAGCTGAGGTAACCTGGATCTACTCAATTAACTCTGTCTTGATGTCATGTCAGAAATAATAGAGTTGAAGCTGGGATGAGTAGTCTGGTTTACTCACCTTAATATGTATCCCTCTATAATACCACCCTAATATAATACCCCTCTGCATTCCCAGATGATATGAGAAGGGTAGGAAGTGGCATTTTGTGACTTACACCCTCCTGTTCTTTTGGTTTGCCTCAGGTTTTCTCTTTTCTAACAGGCTGGTGTTTCATGACTCACCTACTTAAAAAAAAGGGAGAGTTCAGTGTAAATGGTGTTTAAATGATTAATGAGAAGCATACAAAGCCTTGTTTAAGCAGGCCTGATTCATTTTACTCAAGTGAGACAGGAACAGACCTCCTGAAGCCTGAATTATCCCAGCTTCTGAGCCAGTATTGTTTTAAGTATGTTGATTTAAGAACACATCTTAGATACAAGCAGTGCAAGTTAGATCAGGCCTGAGCTATACTAATTTAAACTCATTGCCCATTGGTTAGTGGGACTCTGGATGCAGTGAACACACACAAGGAGCTGAGGTGTGAGAAAGAAGTATAAATTGCTTCTCTTAACCTCCCTTAGGCCTCCCTCTTGCTGCCCCAGGGCCTACACGAACAGAAAAACAGTTTAAAATATTAACCTCTACTTTATTTTTGTCCTACAAATTACTGTATTGCCAAATCCATCCTAACCCCACAGAATGAAAGTGACTCAGACCCCTTCCAGTTGAAGCCAGCCTGCTGATTCTGAGCAGGACTCCTGCCAGGTACCACAAACTGGAATTGCTCTTACTCTGAAAGCCATCAGCCTGAGAGCTAGCAGGAGCTGGCTTGCAGTGCCCACGCGTGGGGGCTCCCATTAAGGGAGTGCTTCTCCTTCCCTGTGGGGGTGATGACATCAGTCCTCTCCCAGCTCTGCCTGGGTTCATGCAAGGGGCAACAGCTTCAATTTCAGCTCTAAGGGAGAAAATTGATTGTCACTTCTTCCTTTTTCCCAGTACCAAGACAGGCTGTGAAGCACATAAGAAATCAGAGGGACATGAGAATCACAGAATATGCCGAGTGGGAAAGGATCCACGAGGACTATCAAGTCCAACTTCTGACCCTGCACAGGACCATCCCCAAGAGTCACACCATGTGCCCAAGAGTATCATCCAAACACCTCTTGAACTCTGTCAGGCTTGCTTTATCTCCTGCTCTTTCTACTCTTACTTTGCTCCACTTAGGTGTTCACAGTGATAAACAGAAAGTAGACATCTTAAAATTATTACAAAAGTGTCAATTCTTGGGAATCCCTGAAGCAGGCATCTCTGGATTCCTATCTCTTACAAAAAATTATATAAAGTCATTGAAGACATTCGTTTGGAAGGGACCTCTGGACACCACCTAGCCCTCAGTCAAATAAAAGGTGATTTCTAACTTAGATCCAGCTGTGACATTAGATCATGTTCCTCAGAGCCTTGTCCAGCCAACTGCTTTTCAATGTCTTACAAGGAGGGGTATTCATAATCTCTTTGTACTACCTGTTCCAAAGTTTTCTCTCTACCTTGTGCATTTTTCCCCCTAATATCTAGCTGGAACTTTGCTAGATGCAACTTGCCCCTCAGCCTTTTGTTCTGCACCTTTGAGCAGAATCTGGGTTCTTTATCAACACTCAGTAAGTGGTTGTAAACAGAAATTAGATACACTCTTAATCTTCTCCAGCCCATTCAATCCCAAGTTCCTCAGTCCTCTCCTTGCTGCAGTTTGTCTGTATATTTCTTGTGCTGAAAGCCCCGAACTGGAGATGCTAGTCTAGGGTGACCTTAAATGTGCTGAAAGAAAAAACAACTATTACTTTCTTTGGCCTTCTGTCCAGACTTCTGTTGACACAGTTTAGCAGGCTGTTGGCCTTCTGTACCACAAGGGCTTATTGCTGGCTCATCTTCAACTTGCTGTCTACCACTACCCCAAAGTCCTCTTCTGCTAAGTTGCAGGACTTTGCATTTCCCTTTGATGACCCTCATAAGGTTTCCCTGACCCCATTTCTTCAGCCTGCTGCAATCCCTGTGAATGGCTGTTATATCTATCACTGTATCAATCACTATACCTAATTTGTAATCATCCATGAACTCTATGACAGTGCACTCTGTCTTATCATCCATGTTGTTAAGAGAACTTAAACAGTATTGGCCTCTTTGTACCACTGACTACAAGCCTTTGAGCCTAGCAGCCCATTCACTTTTTCACCCACTTGTTCAGTCTATATCTGTCCAGTTTGGCTAAAAGGATGTTTTGAGAGATTATTTCAAAAGCCTCACGGCAGATCAAAGAAAGCACACAGAACCCTAGTTCCATGCTTAGAACCTGAAGTGTGCAATGTTACAGGGTTACTTACCCCTGTAATCCATACAGGGGTATGGATTTCTGCCACTGCTGGAGGTAGCACTCAGAGTCTCCCTTTCACAGAACTCTGAGTCTTTTCCCAGCCATTAGAGTAATGATTCTCCTTGGTTTTTGGATGTGTGACTGCTGATGCACCTCAAAATATCTCTTGACCCACCAACCACCTTTTTTCCTTATCCTAGCAGATAACCTTTCCATAACCTTTCCAGGACACTTCAGGAAGCAGTGCCTAGCCTGAAGGAACAGTGCTGCAGACCTCAGCTGAGGCTGGGAACAAGCCGACTCAAGTGCCACAAATCTGAGCGGGTTCAAACATTTGGGCAAGTTAGACGTCAATCATGTTTAAATGTGGCCTGTTTTGCAGGCGTGTTTGCACGTTCTGTGAGAAGCAGGTGAAATGAGTTTTTGGCTCAGCAGTAACAAATTTCAGCAGATTAAAATGGTGCAGTATCTTACTTTGTTTTTTCAGCTGGCATGGAAAATGCATCAGTAATTATCACAGGATGCTAAGGAGGGGGAAAGCACAATAGGAAGGGAGTGCAGTACGATACTGTATTGTAGAACAAAGCAGGCAATGTCCTGCCAGGCAGCTCCTGAGCAGCACACTTTCCCTGGGGATTGACTCAGCCTGGAGATAGGTGTGGAGATGTTAGTCCTGTGAAGGTTCACCATTACCTGTCCCTCTGGACCTGCTGTGCCTTGCAGCAGAAGAGGTTCTTGCATTTTCCCTTGGTGCTACTACATTAACTATTCAAAGGCCAGTTCCTAGGTTTGTGTTAAAGTCACATGTTGGCTGCTACACAAGCCAGATCAGAACAGTAGGGACTCCAGTCTGTAAATGTGCTTGGCAGTGCAGCTCTCTGAAGATCACGCCCCTATCTCCTGTCATTTTGGAGGTTATGACAGTTGTTTCCCTTTCCTGTCCTGATTTTCTTGCTGCTTTTTCTTGTGCACTAGATGCCACTGCCAACTCCTTTGCAGAGAAGAACAGCACAGGTCACCTCTGTCTTAAGCTGTTTGTGATCTTTGAAGTCCAGGCTAAGGAGGCAAAATGAACAGAACAGGGCTGTGCTCATGCCTGGTTGGAACAGCATCCATAGAGGCTCTGTTGGCATCTCCATTGTTAGGCAGCTCTTTTCCATCCCACCACCTCTTCTGGGTAACCAGTGTCCCTCATGTTACTGAAGAGAGCAAGTTCCATCCCTGAGCATCGATACTTTGCATTTTACTGCTTTTCTCATTGACTTACTCCATACCATTTCTAGGTTTATTTTCTGCCTTCGCAGTAAGGCTAACAGCTCACGGCCATGCAGAGGAAGACCTTGAGTTGCAGACATTTGAGCAGCTTTTTGTTCTTGCTTTGTTGTGTTTGACTTTTGATTATGTATTTGCAATGGATCTGGACAAGCTCCACTCTGCTTTCCAGTAATGGGTAGGACTGCTGCAGGGAGTTAATGTGAACCAGGATTTGGAAAAGCCCTATGCTTCCTCCTCATCCATAAACTTAGATATACTTTTTTGGCTTCCCTTTCCTGGAGCTGTTGAACTGAAGTTTGCTGTTCCCCAGGCCCTCATATTGGCGTGATTTTGAGAGGGTGAAGTGTAAGCAGGCAGATCAAGGATAAAAAAATAAAAGATCAGGGTGAATTTGGCCATGTCTTCCACCAGTGTGCTGTGGAGAAGGGGGAATCACTCACACGAGTGTTGTGTGAAGAAACAGGCAGTGGTGTGGTTTCGTGTTCCCATTGCTGCTGCCATCAGAAGGATTCAGCATCAGATGGTAATGCTCAGCTCAGTCAGTCCCCCAGACCAGGTGACAGGGCAGTGCCAGCCAGCAGCATGAGGGGGCTCCTACCCCAGGCACCACGGGGTGCGCACTTTCCCCCATGTCCTTGCCTAGCCACTGGGTGCTGTCACCCACCACACAGCCTTGACATCAGCACTGGGAAGCACTGTCCCTAGTGCCAGTGCTGCCCGTTGCTCAGTGTTCTAAGCTGCTTGCCCCTCGGTCTGCTGTGTCTCAGCGAAGGGTTTCCAGTGTTTTGCTCTAGTGTAGCTCTACTGACATCTACTGGGGTTCCTTTTCACGTAGAGTAGTACAGGTGAAGCATCAACAAACGTCAAACCAGAGGGGTTTTACTTAATGTTTTACAATATTCTGAATGCGCTTGAGTGTCAGAGGTTAATTCCTACAGGGGTGACCATGTTCCTGAGTATACCTTAGTTTTAAATTACTCTCTTCTGTGCTGGTCTTGTTGCTTTGAACTGCCCAGAGTGGGTCCCAAGGTCTACTTGCTATTTTGTGATATCATGTTGAGCATTCACTTTGAGTCTTGGATAGACAGGATGATTTGCTAGCACTTTCTTATCTGTCTGCTCCTCCTTATCTTACCTCGGATACAGAGGTACAGCCAGTCTGACTCTTGCTAATTACTTAGGGAAGCAGTTATCCACAATAGCAGCATTCATTCTCTTTGGAAAACAGACAAATATGTTGAAGTATGACTGGTTTTTCCTTGACACAACTCATGGTGAGACGTTCCCTGCCCCAATCTGATTTTGTCATTCTTTCAGAACTGAAGTAAAATGCTTAGCCAGTTCATTACATGAACCAGCTGTGAACTCGCCTCCATAGAGATGCTCTGTTGTTGCTTAGAAATTGTAATTATCAAAGAAAAATATTGAGCTCGGGCCAAGGTACAGAAACTGTAAGTAAGTAATGGGGGTGAGATGCAGTTTGGGAGATGTGGAAGGATTAGAAACACACTGGAGAGAGAGGAGGAGGATTAGGAGTGGCAGAGCTGAACAGAGTCCTGCTGTTGTTAGTCAGAGCTGCAGTACAAATGCAGGAGTATGAGTAATGGCACACCCAGTCCCACAGGTTTCTGCAAAGTGCATGCTACTCTGCAAACTGAATCTATGCCCCCTTTTTTCCATACACCCCATTTCTCAAATTCCTGCTAGTGACATCTTCAAAAAATACCTTAAGTCCCTCTGCTGAATGTCCCAAGAGCATTTCCCACTTAAATGGGTTTGCAGATGCCAGCATTTGTCCCACTAGATTTCTTGACAATCACAGGGTATAAAACAAGTTTTCCTGGGTCAGGACCAAGAGAAACAAGATATTTCTCCAGTTACATTTCTTACATTTAAATACTTTCCAGGCATCTATTGCTGCTAATGCTGTGACATTACACTTACACTGTCACACTGTTATTATTTCACTCCTGGATTTTTAACTCTGATCAGTTTCCTGCTCCCACCCACACAGGGGTTTGGGTATTTCTCTGCAAAGTAAACCTGGGAGATAGTGTGTGAAGATGTGTGAGTGTACACATAGATGTTCACGCTCTACTGCCTGACACAAGCTTGGTGTTGCTGACAACTGTGGGACCCTGGTCTCTCCCCATTGCTTTGCAGTTCAGACTGCCGTGGTGGGATCCACTTCTGCATGGTTCAGATATCTGCAACAGAAGTATTTACATGTATTCCAATTATCTTGTCTCTTAGAAAAAAATGTATTGGTAGTGTATTTTCTAGGGTGTACTTCATATGATCCAGTTCAGGTGCCTGCTTTCAGCATGAGCAGGAATGTTTAGAGGAGTCCCATCCTTAGCATCTGGCATGGCAGCACACTAAACAGTCCTGGTGATTACAGGCTTACCATAATACAGAGAATGAGCATGGACTAGATATGTGACACCCATAAAACACAAAATCTAAAAACTAGACAATTATTTGGCATTCTTTTAAATTCCTTGAATGTTCATTATCTTCCTCTGTAATTTTTCTATTCCAGTTGCATTTCACCAGGCAAATACACTATTCTAAATACAAGCATAAAAGCATAAAAAGGCAGAGATTTAGTCCAAAAGAAGCAAGAGGAAATCCTTTATACGCTTCCTTCAGTTGTCTGACATGGTAATACTGAAGCAGCAGGACACTGAGTGGCTGGTTTCCTCCCCATCAACTCCCTTTTAAGCTGACTGAACTCAGATGGTCTAAGTCTGGAAATGTAAAGATACGAACAGTTTTCTGAGCTAATGAATGTAATTCATCCTTGGTGCTGAAGCAAGTCTCTCAGTGGTTCATTGCAAGAAAGAAGCTTACAAAGCCATCATCTATTAGTCTAGTCTATTTTATGTTTTAGACATGAATGCTTGGAGCGCCCTCAGGAAGTTGTGGCTACCTCATCCCTGGAAATATTCAAGGTCAGGTTGGAAGGTGCTTGGAACAATCTGGTCTAGTGAAAGGTGTCCCTGCCCATGGTAGGAGAGTTAGAACTAGATGATGTTTAATATCCCTTCCAACCCAAACCATTCTGTGATTCTATGATTCTATAAAGTGATGCTGCCATTCTGTACTGGTCTACCAGTGTGGATACCACAGCACTAATGTTTGCTGCAGGAATGTGCCTGCTGTCACCTCTGGTAAACCAGAATCATTCTTAAGGGAGGCTAATTATTAATTTTTGGAGAACTGAACTTATCTGAGTTATAATCACAAAATGTTGGTGAGCAAGTGATACTAACAAATATTTCTGGTCTGGCCAATAAAGATCTTCTTTGTCAGAGTAGCTTATATATGTTCCCTGAACAAGATAAGCCATGTCAATAAATTTACTTCTCTGACAGAGTAACCGTGCTCCCACTAGGTTTTCTGCTAGCATAGAAATAATAAAACGAGTGAATCATTCCCCAGTGATGTACCAGTAGATTCCTAGCTTAACTGTAGCTTTTGCACTAAAGAAAAAGAGCAGGTAAAGCTGAATTTGTTTTCTGGATCCTTGAGAGACAAGGCAGCTCCATCTGCTGGTGTCACTGCTTGTAGTCATGCCTGTTCTCTGATGTCTGGAAGCATCCCAGGTCCTAAAGACCCTGCGGGGGACCTCACTGAAGCACTGGGTGCTTGAAACCCTGATGCACTGGCTGATTACATAGACAGGAAAATAGGAAATGCTGGAAATTCGGTGAAATCGGGTTAATTAGTCTAAAAGTGTTCATTGCCTGCCCTACCCATGACAACTCACATACGACTCATTACTTGTGGACTCCCTGATTTCTCACAAAGCTTCTGAAGGTGACAACATAGAAACCAGCATTAGACTTGGGAGCAGATCAGAACAATAGCACATCCAAACCCTTTAAAATGTTGAGGATTAAAACTAATGGACTTGATGATCCTCATAGGTCTCTTCCAATTTTACATACCTTGTGATCAAACTTCCACTTTCATTCCCAGGTCCCCTTTAACACTTGCATCCAGCTTGCCTAGGTGATCTGAGATACCACCAGTGCTTGAATCCTTATTAGCTTGTGCCTTTTTTGATTTCCTCCCACCATGTTCCTTCACCTGGGATAGGACATTAGATTAATACTACATGTTATTTATGTGGGGTAAAGGCAGGTTTGTTCAGTCTGGACATCTGCCTACCCTGATGGATGGAAAGCCGTAGATACTGTGGTGGCTGTAACAGCAGGACTCTGCACCTCTGCAATATTTCTCACTAATCTGGGACCAACTCCTGTTCTCAATGACCCTTTAATGCTTGGCAGCAAGGTGTGATGGCTCTGAGTCAGGGTATGAGAGTGTTAGGAAAGTAAAAAAGCAAAATGGTGGTGCTGGGCTGTGAGGGTAAATAGAAGAAGAGGGCGGTAACTCCATGATCAAGAGGATTTTGTAACAAGGGGACAGAAGTTTTGCTACAGATGTTTTATGTGACCTCAGACAAGTCACATGCATCTTAAACCCTCGGGAGTTAGGTATTAACTTCTGCCAGTCTAGGACTCGGTGTCCCTTTGACACTGCATGGAGGGAAATTTGTATTCTTCTGCCTTGGACGGGAATTTGAATACTAATATTTCAGCATAGGGAAGGCACTCTGATCCTTTAATGACAAAATCTAAGAGAATGGTTTCTACCACAGCATTTCTAACAGTATATCAGCAGGGTAGACAATCCATTTGGCAAGATGTCCATCTCATGGTGTTTGTCTCTTTCAGGCACTGCTTCTGTTGCAGTCGCTGGCATCTTTGCAGCATTAAGGATCACAAAGAACAAGCTCTCTGACCAGAAGTTTGTTTTCCAAGGAGCTGGAGAGGTAGGAATGTTTTTGAGCTTGTTCCTAAATACGATCTAACTTCAAATTTAGAAAGAGAAAAGTCAGCCATGAAACTTCCTGTAAGGCTTGACTTCATGAAAACAAAGCACAGAAGCAGGTTCCTTGTCACTGGGCAGGTTTGGACCCCACAGGTAGATCTTGTTGCTATGTGGAAATTACCAACAGTCTTTCAGCGACCTCTCGGCCCACAAGTCCTAGGCAGACTCCCTGAATACTACGAGTCTTCCAATGCAGTGGGGCTTTAATTACCTTTATAGAAGTCCCTTATGAAGCAGGATGCCACAAGAATATTAAGGAGGCTGGTTTGAATCCTCAGAGTTGGTATCTAGGGTAAACTAAAACTTCTTTAGCAGTAGAGTTCAGAAGACTCAGACTCAAAGAACTAAGAACACAACCTTGCTTTTTGGAGTCAGTCATATTGCCCCTATAGCAGGCATCAGGTAGTCTGTACAGCACCTTGCTCAAAGAGAGAGGGGGAAGAAAAAGCCTATAAAGCTTTGTCTGTGGACTAAAGATACTGGTCCAGGATCTGTCTCCACTCTCACCCACTGTGGAACTTAGGGAAGGTCTGTTACTGTTCCTCTGTACTGGCATTGCCAGCAACATTTGTTAAGCGTCTGCTCCTTTTCATCCCCTGCAGTAGGTGGTTCAAGTGATGGAGGCAGCCTCTACCGGTCAAGGTACCAACTCCACTGCTCCAGTCTCACCCGTAGCCTAGTCTGCTGAATGGTTGTGAGGGGTTTTATTTATGGCAGCATCTACAAAGCTAAAATTAGCCCCATGCCATGGCACGGTACAACCACAGAGCAGAAAGTCTCCCTGCCTTTGTGCAGTGCTGGGGAATGACCCAACCCATCTCTCATTTAAAATCTTCTATGAAAGATGATGATACCCCAATGAAGTGTTTATATACTGTGTTCCAGGCTGCAATGGGCATAGCTAATCTCATCCTCATGGCCATGGAAAAGGAAGGAATTTCACGAGATGATGCCATCAAAAAAATTTGGATGGTGGACTCCAAAGGACTGATTGTGAAGGTGAATTTGTCTCCAGAGCTGAGCTCCACTCCCCTGCCACCCCTACCAGCTGAAGAGGCCAGAGCAGGCAGCTACCTTGAACCCCTGCTCAGCCCTGGAATAAAGGCTGCAGTTTTATTGGTGTCAGCAGAGCTGTTCCTGCTTTTAGAGGACTAAGTATCATGGGGACAACAGTGTGCCCGCAGCAATGATTGCCCTAAAGGCAACACTTTGGGCTGGGCCTCCGAAGTGGAAGGGTACACTACTGGCAATGGTCTCAGGCAGTGCTGGAAGTCTTGCATGTCATATGGGGTATTACAACAACAGGATCGTGCCCTGCCTGGTGACCCAGCCTGGCCCAGATCCATTCTGCACTTCCTGTGTCCCCTCAGGGTTGTTCCTCCTCAGACTTGAGGAGACTTGTGTTTTACATACAAGTGTATGCCAGCCAGGTCCTTCCTCCACACAGTGTACTTTGGTGGGTGAGAAGAGCAGGGACCAGCCCAATGTGGCATTACACTAACACCTTGATGCCTGACTGACTGATGCTGAGGTCCTGCTCTATGGAATCTGGTTTAGGTAGAGGGCCAAGAGATGAAATGAAATGAAGAAGATGAATTGCTACATTATGTCTCCACCTTTTGCCAACAGACCAAAGCTTGCCTCCTCCTTTTTCCTCACAGGGCAGGAGCCACCTGAACCATGAGAAAGAAATGTTTGCCCAGGACCACCCCAGTGTGGACACACTTGAAGAGGTTGTACAGAAAGTGAAGCCTACAGCAATTATAGGTGGAGTTCACTTAACACAACCTTTTCGTGTCAATTCAACTCTTAGGAGAGTTTCTGTCTCTTCCAGAGTCTCTTTTTGTTCTCCTAATCAAAACAAAATGTGCTTTTTTCACTTCCATTTTGTCAGTTGAGTTCTCCATATCCTTTCCCCTTCAACCATGGAGCGCAGGCTTCTCTTTTGGAGCTGTAGGAGCCCTTCCAAACAGGGCTGTAGAAGGAGGTGCTAGGGGAGGCAGGATCTGAGGTTCTCAGCAACAAATGTGGTCCTGGCAGGCTGGGCAGGACAAGGCACCTCAGGCAGGTCTTTGGGAGTCAGAGTAATGCAGTCAGACTGGCCAAAACACTAGTGCTTTATTTTGAGATAGGCTTTTAATCTCACCATAATATGAGAAAGAAACATCATCTGCATCTTTAGAAATGAAGCCTATTCCCTCCCACAGTTCATTTACCAACAGAGGCATTCCAGAGGGATCAGCCCAATGCACTGAAGTCAGACCATCAGAAAGCACCACCTCACTCTGCTGTTGTTGTTTCAGGTGTTGCGGCTGTTTCAGGGGCTTTCACTGAGAAGCTGCTGAAGGACATGGCAGCCTTCAACGAGAGGCCCATTGTGTTTGCCCTGAGCAACCCCACAAGCAAAGCGGAGTGCACAGCGGAGCAGTGCTACCGCCTCACCGAGGTACTTTTTGGTGGTGCGCAGAGACAGGATGAGGAGCAGTGACCACAAACTAAAACATGAGAAGTTTCACCTCAACATTCAGAAGAACCTCTTTATGTTGAGGGCGGCAGAGCGCTGGAACAGGCTGCCCAGGGAGGTCATAGAGTCTCCTCTCTGGAGACAATCAAAACCCACCCGGACGCGTTCCTGTGTAACCTGCTCTAGGTGACCCTGTCTTGGCAGGGGGCTTGGACTAGATCTCCACAGGTCTCATCCAACCCTAACTATTGTGTAACTCTGTGTACTGGAGTTCACCCAAGGGAAGCTGGATGCTCCAGGTACACTGTGACCATGGCTGTACCAAGGAAATCACAGTGGTACATTGTGGGCAGACGAGTGACAGTGTGCGTAAGTTGAAATAAGAGTGGTTCAAGTTGGTCATAAAGAAAAACTAAAATGCTGTGAGGAGAGTCAGAAGGTGGAAGAGAGGTTCAGATTGCTTCTGCAGTCTCTGACCTTGTGTAAGTTTCGAGTCCAGACTGGATAAAGCCCAAAACAACCTGTTCTGATTTCATAGCTGGCCTTGCTGTGTGGGCAGGAATTTGGGTTCTCACCAGCCTGAATTACTTTGTCATCCCATAAAGAAAGTGCTTTGCCTCCTTCACCCGCAGCTGTCTGGCATGTCCTATCCTTCCTGGTCTCTGTTCCCTATGTTTTGCCAACATAATTGTTTATGTAACAGCTTAATCACTCAACTCAGATCCAAAGTAACCAGAGAATTATTGCCATGTCAATTGACTTGGCATGAGAGAGGAGCCCTTGTCTCACTCTTTCCTTTACCCTCCCCACCATGTGCCTCTGCCCAGAGCAATCACACAGCCCCAGACCTTTCTCCCACATAAGTCTCTCTTCACACTCCATCAATGGAGATAGATAGAGAGACAACTCGTCAAGGTCAGGCCATTTGCAGTGCAAACACTCACTCAGTGCTCAGTGGCCCTGTCCATGGCTCTATTCATGGCTCTGGGGATAAGGTCAGATGACAAGTGTCAGATGGAGGTGGCTGTGATGGAGATGCCTCTCACTGACTGGCTGGAGGTTTGTCCACTTGTTCGCCAGTGTCCCTTGCGCACAGATCATGGTGAGCAGCAGAAATCTAAGACTTCTCTTCTGAATATGGATGCCTTTTTCTCTCTCTTTGATCAGGGCCGGGGAATATTCGCAAGTGGGAGTCCATTCCCAAAGGTAACCCTGCCCAGTGGACAGACCTTCTTCCCTGGCCAAGGAAACAATGCCTACGTTTTCCCAGGAGTGGCACTGGGAGTCGTTTCCTGTGGAGTCCGGCACGTCTCTGATGATATCTTCCTCATCACAGCAGAGGTTTCCTACTGGCATTTACTAATACTTTAAAAAAAGACGATAAGGGGCACATGCATCTTCTTCAGGTGCTCTCAAGAACCTGGCCTGGGGTGATGAGGAGGCAAAATGGCACAGCCACAGCAAAAAGCTGCAGCTCAGCTGAAGCTCCAGCTCAGGGAAAGCTCATGCTTCCATTGCACCTACAGAGGTGCAGGAGCCCTGACAGGGTTGTCCTCCACAACTGCTGCCTAGCACAGCACTTCCACCACTGTGAAATCTGTAATGAAATGAGTACATACATGTATTTTGAACAGAACTAGTCCCTGATGCTGCTGAGGTTTCAGCCACATGCCATGTAATTCCAGGGATTGTGGTATGTGGTTGTGATCACCTCTGTAAATTTGCCTGCTCTTCTTTCTAGGCTATTGCTGCTGAGGTGACAGAGCAGAATCTTGCAGAAGGCAGACTCTATCCCCCCTTGTACAGCATCAGAGAAGTGTCTCTCAAAATTGCTGTGAAAGTGAGTATTTCTACACTTATTTCTACTTTCCATGGTTAGGAGGGCAGGAATTGCCATGGCATCACTTGTGCTTTGTGGTTTTTTAATTCAACTGATTCTAAAGGAATGATTCTCAGGAATTCCCTGCTTTATTGTTTGAAGATGTGAGTATTGAACTTCAAAAAGGGAGGTTCAAACGTTCAAACACAACGCAAGTTGCCAAAATATTCAAAATTTTTATTTTGGACCCTTTCATCCTGTATTGAATAGGGGCCCAAGTGCCTAAATACTATTCCGGATTTGGGTTCGTTATCTAATTATGGGTTTGGTGCCCTGTGTACATCAAATCTGTAATTCTCATTCAGAGACACCCACTGAGAGTCACATTGGCCTGATGGATGAACAGCATAGCTGTGGAGCTTAATGTTGTGAGGAGAAGTGGTTAAAGGGCTACTCTCCTTCTTCAGTTGCACACTCCAAGCATTTTGCCAGGGCCAGGGTGTGCATTTCTTGCCAGCCAGTAGTTACAGGCAGCTTATATTCCCTCACCCAAGGGATGAAGTGCAGCTGACTCAGAGTATTGCACAAAGAGAAAAAAAGCAAAAAAGGGCAGAATTCTAAGAGGAGAGAAGAGGGAAAATACAGCCAGGTCCAAACTGCAGTTGGTTTCAACTTCATAATGTGCCAACATTGATTCATCAGTTCATTTTGCTTATCTTTTTGTAGATTGTTGACTGGGCCTACAAGCATGGCCTCGCTTCTTGGTACCCCGAGCCAGAAGACAAGGAAGCTTTTGTGAAACAGTTCATTTACAGTCCTGATTATGATTCGTTTCTTCTGGATGATTACAGTTGGCCCCCCACAGCCACGCAGACACAAAATTTATGAGGTTTTGTGAGAACTGTTTTCTTGGTTTTGCCATCAGTTCCCATGGCTCACGGCATTGTTGATATAAATGCACCTCCAGGCTTGAAGAATGATAAAAGTAAATGAATCCAAGTAGTATTTTTACTTGCTGCTGCTTTTTCTCTGTGGGAATATGTCAGTAGGGAATAAAACAGATTCCAAGTTGGGCAGTGGGTACTCTAAGGAAAGAGACAGACTATGGCTGCAGCTCATCCCATTCAGTCAGCACTGCATATTGCTAGTTCCTTAACATACTTACTGCCTGTTCTTGGCTCACCTGCCTTGAGATAAGCTACCTGGGCCACCTCAGAAGCAGAGTCTCATTCCTAGTTGAAGTGCCCACTTCCCACAGGAAGCTCAGATCCCCACTTCCCTGAGTGGCAGCTGCATGCACGGTCATCTCTCACACTCGAGAGCCACACTTTGCCTGTGGCTGTCTGGATGTGATGGGAAGTGTGTGCATTGCCCTGGGAGAGCCACACACTTGGACAGCACTACCCTTTTTTGCTTCCAAAATCCCTGATGTTTGGAGAATTTCAATCAACCCAAACTGGTGCATGGGTCTCACAGCCTGGCACTGTCGTCTGTCACTCTCCATGGGAAGAAACCCCCAAATCCTCCTCAACCCTATGGGAACAACAGACTCCCTCCCCTCCACAATTCAGGTGGCTCTTCAAGGGAACTGGAGCCAAGGGACCCACAGGGGATAGCCAAGATGGAGACCAGGACAGCCCCGATCCCACATATGGCCGTCACATCATCAGTGCATCTCCTGCTGGACACTGCTAAGGAGCATTGCAACCAGCATTGAAAGTCTGTGTCACAGAGTTCCAGGGAGGCCTCCCTCAGCTTTGCAAAATTTTTTCACCCCACTAAATACTATCTCAGCAGAATGATGGTGTGGACCATTACTGGGAAAGAGAAGAGGGGCTCCTGGCAACTCTTCCCTTCTTGGTTCTACCTGCTCACACAGAACAGGGCTAAGGCTCGTTGTTACAAATTCTATTTAGAATCTTTAAGTAGCTTTTAGCACCAGGAAATGCACCTCATCCCTTCAGTGATGAGCCATGGTCTCCTTAGTGTCTGTATTCTTGTAATGCCAGCACTCTCCTCCCACAGGTAGGGCTTCTCACCTAGGCTACGGAAGCAAAGACAAGGCTGTCAAGTTTTAGGTTCAAGGAGAGACACTGACAAATACCCACATTTCCTGAGTGAAAGACCTTGAAACTGAGGTTTCCTTGCCTTTTTCAGGGCTTCTGGAAAGAACTCTGCTTTCGAGAAGGGAGGTAGAAGGGTGGCAATTCCCCTTTTTTGTTTCAGAAAGGTGCCTACACGATATTCCTTTGCCTACACATGTTCCCATTTCTCAACTAAAGGTTTGACTTTTCTGTGTGTCCAGCTTCTAGACTTGACATCTCAAATATTAGGCAAGAATGAAAATAAAAAGAAGCAAAAAAAAAAAAAACCTACGTGGAGCCAGGAAGAGAGGAAATTCTCCTGAACAGTCTGGTAGCATCAGGGAGCGGGTCTCTTGACAGTCACCTGGCAGTAAACACTGCCAACAATAAAGGCTTCATGCCTACACCCATGAAGCCAAAGACAAGAGGCTTTATGACAGATTTGAAAGTCATATTTCTTCACTATGCCAGAAATGAGACTTCAGAAGCATGATTTATTCTTCGGAATACTTGTTCTGATCCAGCTCATCTTGACCAGGCAAATAGCAAGTCCATTAGAAGGACCAAACCACGCCCTTGCCACAGCAGAGGCCTCTTTATCCTGTGGATTTGTCTGATACCTGTCATGCCTTGTAGAAACAAGGCCAGACAGAGAAAGAGCAGCCCCTGCTTGCTTTTTGGACGCAACAATACTCCAGGGACCTGGATTACTCCAACTCTGGGTTCCCCTGGAAGACACAGTGGCTTCGGGGGGGGGGAAGTGCCTTCCATAGCCTGACCGTTTTTCCTAGAAGTATCTGAGCCATTTCTCACTGGAGTCCAGGAACACCCCTTGGTGTTGAGCAAACTCAGACACATATGGAGTGATCCTCAGGGCATGTGGCCCTCTCCCCATATCATGAGCTCAGCCTAGATTGCTGTTACCATCTGTGTTTGGTTAACAACTGTAGGCAGCTGAGTACCATAAAAAAAGCTCACTTACACCCTGGCAGTGGCAGAGACAGAGTCAGAAGGTTAAAAGTAAGAAAACCCCTGGGATGATTAATAGGCTAGTTACTCCCAGGAGCCAGCACCCACATTACTTGTTCTGGAAACAAGAAGACAACAGGATCTAGTCCTTGAAAAACATCTCCTTTCTAACCAGTGAATGTGCCCTGGTGCAACCAGCTGGCCCAAGAAGCTGAGAAGCTGGTGACATGGTCAGCAGTGACGTGGTCAGCAGTGACGTGGTCAGCAGCCAAAGGCTGCAGAAGCAAACATTGTTACTTGGGAAGCACAAAGCCAGAAGCCGTTGAGGAATGGTGTTCTTTCTGTCTGGAATGGCTGAACCCATTGTCCCTGGTCTCTGCAGGAAACAGCCCAGAGTGAAACCATTCCTGGGAGAGAATCTCATTGCCCACCAAAGCAGCAAGCCTCGGGCTTCTGAGGCAGAAAGCTGCCCTATGTGAAGAGCTTGCTCTCCTCAGCACCAACCCCGCTTTGTTAGCAGCAGGAGCTGCCCTGCAAGTGCCTGCATCTGGGCAGTAGCACTGCCTGGCTCTGCACAAGGACAAGGCACAGCTGTCTCAAGCAGGAGATGAGTCAAACTCACAAGGGAAAGTCACTGCCAATGGCCTTTCATGGTATTTCCCAAGAACTCACGGCAGTGCTGGTGGAGTGGGACACATTGAAGAGAGGTTTCAGCAGATGGCCACTGAATCCAGGGTGCAGATTTTACAAATTCTGCAGTAAAACACATTTTGACTTCCAATTCCATGGAAGAACAGGAGGACAGTGTCCTTTCAGATTAATTTAATGCCTACTTTTTTTGCCAGGATGTAAGACAGAAAAAGCAGCATCTCTTGAGAACAGTGCAGTACAATGTTCTGAGGAACATGGGGAACATGCAGTGCTGCAGTTGTCCAAGGAGACTGAGCTCCCAGCTCCTGTGGCAGAGGCAACAGCTGTTTCAGAGGAAATCTGAAAGTGCCTTCAATGCTTAGATCCTTTTCCTCTAAAAGGAACCTGTGACCCTGGAAATAGTCCAGAGACACTCCTCTCCTGCTCTCTACTGCTGCTCCTCGGTGTTCATAAAACATGAACACTAATCACACACACACACACATAGGAGGTACCCTTTCAGTTCCCTTGTGTCCCATCTCAGACAGAGGTCTCTGCCTGGGCTCTGTCTCTTGCTGCTTTTCTGGCATCCCGCAGGAGCTGCTTTCCCATGCTGGCAGCAGTCTGCAGGCACACAGCTGGAGTGTGCCCCCCACAAGGCCGCATGCTGTGCAGCCGAAGGCACAGCTGCCGGAGGATTGGTGCATGACACGGCATGAGCTGTGCTGCTCAACTGTGGTGCTCAGGTGCAGGCGTTCCCATGGGGACAAAGAGGCCAATCCTGACAGTTCACAGAATGGGGGCATCCCTCCTCTCTTACCACTTCCATGAGTCACCACTGAGTGGTCCAAAATGCTGGGGTAAGTTCCTAAGGGGGATTTTTGTTGGGTGACAGGGAAAGAGAGAAAATGATCTTGTGTAGAAAGCAGTCCTGCCATTGGTTCTTCTCTTGTACCTGCCACAAAGCTGGATGTTCCTTGAAAAAAGAGCCTTATCTTTCCCTAAAACCCTGAGAACTCCCTGGCCTTGGCCAAGAGAGCAAACAGAGCTATCAGGCTACAGGGGACAGGTCAGTGGGCAGCTCAGGAAGAACAGAGCCTGGTAAGACAAAAAGCTGCTTGGAGCAGGATGGAGGGTCCACCTGGGCTTTTTAGCAAAAAGTAGAGGCCATTTAAGCAACTATTATATTGTGATACTCCACATGTTGGCTTCATCTTATAAACTTCTGGAATGGGTTGGGGGATTGTTAACCCGTCTTCCTTTCCCAGCTCCTGCAAATAAATACATTGCAAAACCCTCTGACTGGAAGCAACTCTATTGTTCACTAAGCCATGAGATTTCTCCCCAGGGAACGCTCGGGATGCGGTCCTCTGCTTACAGCTGGACAGCTGCAAGAGGGCAGGTGCTGACTCCTTGGTACTGGTGAGAAGGGTACTTTGCTACTGGGGAAAAGGCTGCTGCAGGAGAGACTTCTAACAGAAGAACAGCTGCTCTGCAGCCTCCCTAAAGAGTTCCAGAGCTCTGCTCTTGTGTCTGTGTTCCTATAGGGCTTCCTTTCTCCTTTCCAGTTGCCTCCTCACCCAGATGCCTCACAGGGGAAGGGAAGGCAGCAGAGGACAACACTATCACTTGAGCAGTCATCCCTCCTGACTCTGCCTGCCCACAGTGCCCAGGGCAGGCAGCACAGCCGCCTTCCACCTGGCATCCATGACAAGCATCTCCAGGGCAGTTTTAGCCCTCGGCCCTTGGGCTGCACTGGGATAGCAGGAATCAGGGGCTCTTCCCCATCATTCCCTACCAGAAGCAGCCAGACATGGAGAGCCAAAGCCCACAGTCTGGCAGCCTGCACACTTTAGGTGGCTTGTCATCACATCACCTGTACAGAACTTTGAGGGAGTGGGTACATGCTGACCTGTTCAGTGACTTGTCAGAGCAGCTGCCTCTGTCTTCTCCAGAGGATGATGAGATGCTTTGCACCTTCATCTGAAATACATTTCGTGCTTCTGCTTGCCACATAGCTGAAGAACGTGCTGGAAGACAACGCATCTTTCCTGCGCTGCTGGGGCTGGGAGGGAAAGGGAGGCTGGGGAGAGCACAGCAAGCTGGGTAGCAACCTTTTCTGGGAGGCAAGAGTATGCCTGTCCTGGGAGCTTCCTTGCCAAAACCCGCGGCGCTGTGTTCCCACAGTGTAGGATACAAGGGGAACCACTTGAGGGCTGTAGAGGACTTCTAACAGCAGCTTTTCACGAACTGAGACGGTTCTATTGGTGGTACCTCATATTTTATCAGGGAGTTTAGCAGCAATGAATACTTTTTTTCTTATCCGATCTTGTACAAGAAAAATCTCCCACAGAGGGAATACTTCCTGGAATCAGAGCTGGTAGGTGCCTGCTCTGCAAAACACATCAGCTAGTAAAAAAGACTAAATTGGTGCAGAAAAAAATCAAGCTGAATATTGTGAGACTTCTAGCTGCTGTCTGTGTTTTGAGTTTTGATTTAAAGAAAGGACGTTTCTAGCAACTCGCTTTGGATTTCTCTGTCTGCTCCCAGTTCTCTCAGCAGTAGGACAAGTCTCTATTCCTAAGTTGTTCTTTTTTTCTTCCTTTGAAAAACGAGGTGATTTGAAACCAGTAATAAAAATAGCATAAATACAAGAAAAAATACCAATACAGCTGATAATATGGCAATATTAATACCTATTCCAAGCTCAGAAAAGAAAATTGTGGCATCCAAACACAATGCTAAGCCTGGCAATTGCCTGATATCTGAATTATCTCTGCTGGGAAAAACCCTTCACTTTTCTTTATCTCATCACTCATGTGTCTCCTTTTATTTAACAAAATTGCATCTTGTTTATAATCTCAGCTAGTCTGGATTAGTCAGGTAGCATTTGTTCTGCAGTAAAACATGTTCTTCCTTCCCTGGCAGGGTTCATCTATTGGCCAAGACAGCACATTGCTTGGAGTTGCCACAGGCTGTAGCACTGGCTCATCTCCCGGAGCACCCAGGAGCCAGCATGCGGCTCTGACAGCCAAAGAGGCCTCTAAACAATACATTAAAAATAAATTATATTGAAGTCAAGGCCATGTTCCTCTGGCCTGACTTCAGCCCTTGTGCCTAGTGTTCTCTTAGCTGGCTGTAGGTGTGAAGGGTTATCTAACCCACAAAAAGTGTTAATCACAGACTTCTGGATAAAATTCAGGCTGTCTGGCCATCGTATTTGTACTTAGCACACCAGGCATGTTCTTAACAGGCAGCAACCACAAATTAAGCTTCTGTCATCTAAGTCAGGTTCTGAGGCTTCTTCCTCACAAGCTGTGACTTCATGTGCAAATGGCAGACATTTGTTTTGCTAATGCTTCAAGGGTGTGCTGACCTTTCCATCCTGAAAGGAAAATCTTGATAAAACCACTAATTAATGACTGAGTTTGAATCATTTGTTCCAGAGATGTGGATAAACAAAGAAGCTAAAGGTCTGGCTATTAAACAGGAAAGAAAGGTTTTTCTTCATAGAGCGAGCTGTTCAAATACCTAAAACGGTGGTAATTGATTTATATTCAATTATTGGAGTGCACAGAAGCAATTACAGCTGTTCTTTAGAGCCCAGTTCTACAGTGAAGTGTTTCTTTGCAAAAAAATTACTCCTTATTAGTTACCTGCTGGTGAAAAATGCTGGTAGAAGGTTGTATTCCTACAGTCAGCAGTCAGAGAAATAAATGTTATTTTAATCTGTAACTCCTGCAGATTGTTCTGGAAAATCACTGAGATGTCCAGAGATCTCACAGATTGACTAGGAGCCTCAAGCACCTTTCAGAGCACTCAGCCTCAATACCCAAAGAAGCACTCCAGCTAGCTTAGGAGCTGAACACATCGAAGAGACATGGGAGGAGAAGGAAATACGGATGTCATGCTAAGGTAGGGTCCAGGATAGCTCTCAAGGCCACCCTAGACCACACCTTCATCTTGAGTAAAGACTCGAGTATACTTGGCACAGACTGAACTCTTCTCTATGAGGTTTGGATGACAGAAAGGTCATGTCTGCTACGTCACTGAAATGAGTCAGGGGATCAGTCCCTATAAATTCATCCTTAACTTTGCAGTATAGAAGAGCCTGTAGCATGTTCTGCAATTAAGAAAGTTAAAAGAGACAAAATCTGGCCCACTGCCTCTCCAATGCCACCATCCCTGGTCCAGCAGCTTCTCGGGCAGGATTTTTTTTTGCTTGAAAAGTATCTTGGCAATGTCAAATTAAAAATCATTCTCTGAGTTTTCACCACTGTGGAGGTACATAGAGAGTTCAAGTAGTGGGCCTGTATCTTTTATAAAGGTGAACAAAAATAAAATTAGTAACAATTATACCCTGCTTCTCCAACAGCAAATGGTCTGTATTCCCTATCTACAGCTACTAGGTGATACTGTTGTCACCCAGTGTCCCAGATTTAACTCACTCCCAGTTTGCCGGCAGATTTGCTTCACTGAGCTATACCTGAAGCAGCTGATCTGGGCTCCAGCCATTCCTAGGTTAAGCCATACAGCCCTCAGTTCATTCTAACCCTTCCTTGAAGATGCACTTTGGCACTGATCGCAGGTTGGAGTAACAGAGGCACAGGTATAATTCCCTTCAGCACACGGCTAAGGGATGGCATCTATGGCAAAGAGGCAGGTCAGAAAATGGGGACAGTCACCTCTTCATCTGGCACAGTAGGATTTGCCAGAATTTGTTCAGCAGAACTCAGACTGAATTACAAGTAGCTGCTAAGGCTGAGGCAGTCTAAAATGCCCACCAGGAGACATCCTAACACACAAAACATGCACTAATAGGAGCACCAGAACCCATTACTAGAAAGCTTGAATCCTCTTCTCCCACCCTTACTACTGTCCAGTCCACATTTTTTTTTTTGTGCCCAACATTGTTGGAGAACACACAGAGGGAGCACAGGGTGAATTGAGCAGTTTTAGCTGCCTCTGGAAGGGTGGTCCTAAAAGCATTCAAAAGATAAAAACCTACAGGCTGGTGAAGTAGTTTCCTGACAGCAAGGGAAGGGATAATCAAGGTTACTGTCAGGTATCAAAAAATATTACAAACCAAAGAAAATAGTTCTCACTTTTCATAGCATCACCTTTCAGGAATCCTCTGCCAATCATTACCCTCAGAGATACTGGCAGTGGATCACTATAACACACAATTTTTACTCTCTTATGTAAATGCTTTACAAAAACAGTTGGATTTTAAGCGTTTACCAGTCTCTTTGGCTGACATACAGCCATGCTAAAAGCATTCCCAACTCTTACTTCATATAGTCAGGTTTGTAGGCTTCAACTCTCACCTTCCCTCCCATCTGAGTTCCTTGCATATCAGTATGGAATTGCTCCACAACGTTTTTCATCCTGTTGCAAATAACTGCAGAATGGCCTTTGGTTTTTGCACTGTTGCCAAAAGCAGTTTATTTAAAAAGTCAGGAAAAGAGTTTACAATAAATTTCTGTATCTTTTCTACTGGCACTGTTTGATCAACCATGTAAGCTTATCAAAGATGACTCATCATCAATGGTCAGGCTGTATTAGAGCAATCCCAAGCTCTGGTCATGAAATAGGTAATGAGTCTGTTTCAAAAACACTTTCTGGAACTGGCTTTGGAAAAGACCCGAACCATTTAAGTCACAAAATACAGAGATGCAGTAGTAACTATTCATGGTGAACCCTAAGTTATTCATCAGTAAATCACCATTAAGGAAAGGTTATCTTACCTTTAAAAAGAAAATCAAGGGGGTTTGTCATTCCCCTTTATCATCTCTGACTGCATATGAAAAATTATTAGTATGTGTATGCTTTCCCATTAAAATTTCTAGTAAAATCAGATGATAATGTAAAATACACCCTTTAGTTGTTTTAGAGTATCTGAGGAACTCAGTGCAGAGTGTAAAATGAAGTAGTTTGGTAGTCTGATCTCAATCCAACCAAAGAGAGCTCATTTCCTTTATAAAGGACACACTTCTTTTAAAACAGAAAAGCTAAAAAGAATCTGCTTTAGTTAGTTAGGACAGACTCCTCATGGAAGTGCATCAAAAAACCCAACATATCTTGCTCTATTACAAAAGCTTTTATTCTTGCAGAAGCTTAAGATTATGCTCTTCAGTGTTTCAGAGGAGAAAACAATTTCCCAAGGTATTCCTGAGCAAGACTGTTAGGTGATGTTTTTGGTGCCTTGTACTATTCAAGCTGGTGGAAACACGCCAACGAAAAGAGCCCACAGGCACAAAGGAGATCAAAGATGCAGCCTCACTAGATGGCAACCCCTGGGCTGGTCGGGTGCCCTCACTGCCTCCACAGCATGGGGAGGGTCTCCAGTGCTCCTCAGAAGTTACACACAAGTCCTTTGTTTGGTCTCTGGTGCCAGTGCCTTTCCGGCCTTATTAGACTTCCCGTGCCAGGTACTCCTCAAATACAAATACATCTTCTGGCAGAAATACAGCCATACTTTGAGAAACACTGTTGCTAGACTTGTTTTTCTTATGTCAGTGCAAGGTCCTCTAAGCTGAACATCCCCCTTTAAGGAACTACTGCAGAATAGAGGCTAAGTTGAAGATACATCTGCAGCTGCTGCTCTGTCAGGCTGACTCCTGGAGCCTGCCCCCAACTTCTCACAAACCCATGAAGAACCCTCCAAATCTGGCAGCATTGGGAATGGGCTGCTATACCAGCCTTGTGCCAGCGCAGGTCTGCTGATACCCACAGAGCCACTTCTCCCACTAGTTTTAGACAAGATCTAATCCAAGAAGGCTGATGATGCTCAGCTTCTGAGCAACCACCAGTCACCAGAGCAGAGCACCAGATGAGTGAAAACCGCCAGCAGGTCAGATGTGTGGCACATCATGGCTACTTGGAATAAAAAGGTGACCAACCTTTTTTTGACCAACCTGTGGGCAAACAAACCATTCAGGTTTGCAATGTCTATCCCAAAATCTATTCCTGAAGAGCTCTTTTGAACGTTTTTTGAACAAAATCTTACTGAAACCTGTGAGACAGCTGACAGGACAGGCTGTAAAACCTATCAGGATTAGATGCCCAGTTAATACATATTTGCATGTTGAGCTTGTGAGATAATTACATCCTAAGTGAAAAAAGCTGTTTTCTTTCTTTAGCAGAGACCACTGCATTATCAGCTCCCCCATGATTTGCCTGGCCTGCAGAAAGCACAGATCTTGGATGCACAGCTCAAGAGAGAACTGGGCAACAAGATTAGGATAGCACCATCCAGCTGAAATACACCAAGCAGCTGACAGGATGTGCTGCAAATTCACCTATGTAAAGCAGTTATTAAATTAAAAAAAAAAAAATACCAAATCTCCTCCCGAAATAGCCCCCTAGCTGGTCTTGCCTAGGTAGTCTCAAATGCAGACAGACACAAGCTCTGCTGGGAGCTGGCAGCACAAACTTCCTGAATGCAAACTCGGACGTTTGCCAAAGTGAAGGCAGCAGGACCGAGCTCACAGTGTAGGATATTGTCCCATCATCAAAAGCAGCAGCGGGACAGGATTAACCTAATTTGTAGCTACCTTGGCTGGATAGGCTGCCCATTGATCCTCATACACGCTTTTGTGAAGCTTAGTGGAATAAACTGCTGCAAAATTGCTCTTGAAAAGTACATTTCCTTAACAGCACTCAGCTATCAAGACACTGGAGTGTTGTGGACGTTCATCCACGGTGGTTCCTTTGCATACAGCTTGTAGAGACCTTGGGCAGCTTTGAGGGAGGCAAGAGGCAGCACCAGTTACAGCTCTTGCTGTTTAAAAGTAAAATTAAACCATTTTCCCAAACAAATGATCTTGGTTTATTGCTAAAAGATTTTGCTTCACCTTTCTAGTCTTCTCAGCATTTTGACCCCAAGTCTGAAAAGTTAAATCTGTTCTGAAGAATGAAGACTGCTTTACTTTTCACATTATCTTTTAAAAGACAGAAGGCACAAGGATATGTCAGCGCAGAGGGTAAAAACCCAAGCTGATCCGTATGTGGGTCCCGTTTCAAAAACAAACAATCCACTGGGAGCTGGCAGGGAGCCAGACTGCGGGATTGCCTTTGAAAACTTGCATCTCAATAGGAAACCTCCGAGTATTTTGATTTGTTTTCATAACTGTAACAATTTTCATCCCTTGGCTTTGTAGCGTATTATCGCTCCTTTCTGCCTGGTAAGTTACAGAAACAGCCGGTACAAATGAAGGCAAAACAAGCACGGGTCGCTGTGGATAAAATACAGCATTTCAAAAGATTTAGGGAATACAAAACCCGCTGCCTGTCTTAACTCCTGCCAAGAAACCATTACAGAGGATGGAGGCACGGTGAAAGCCTCCACTTTAAAGCGCAGCGTTTTAAAGGCAGTAACAACCACAGATCTCGGATCTATTGTGTAGCTTTATTTTTATAGGACCTATCATAGACTCTTTTACATAACTTAAATGATTATCAAATAATCTCCTGTACACAATGAGACCGAGCCGCATTGCTTTCTGAGCTTTGACACATTCCTGGAAGAAATCCAACGGTCTGTAGGAATCACATGGCTGCAGTGGTTGCAGTAAGTTTTTGTCCCGAACTTAAGCCATCAATTAACTTACGTATCGCTTTAAATTGCCGCTTGCAAGATCCTGCAAGACGTCGTTAAAATTTCAGGATACTGAGTTTTGGTAGCAGCACTATTAATTTTGCTTCGCTTTCATTTCCTTGCCTTTGTGTCCTCAGCCGAACACCTGCCAGCACTTGTGATGAACGCGAGCCTGGGAAAAATGTTAAACGCACCTCAAGTGTTGGCACGAGCTTTAGGTTTAGAATGAAATCACTAACAAGTGGTCACCACGGCCTCCGAGGAGCGCAGCCCCCGTCCCCACGTCACCTACAGGTACACACCAACGCGTCCGCTTACAGCCAGCCAAGCCCTGGCCCCTAAGGGGGATACCGGCCGCTACAAAAACACCTGAAGGAACCCAAAGTTTCACATTTTATTTGCAGCGTCCCCCAAACCGCAGGAGGAGGCCAATGGCAGCGCAGAAGCGTGACTCCTGCGGAGGGGCCGCTGTTTCGGGTGTGCGAAGCCTCCGCGCTGCCCCAGCGTCCGTCAGCCCCGCGGGCGCCGAGCCCCGCCGCCCTACAGCCCGGGGTATCCCGCCCGGTGGTACCCGGCGCCGTAGTCGTAGGGCGGCTGCGGCGGGGGCAGCGGGCACTCGGGGAAGAAGGGGGCGAACCCCGCGGGCAGGTGCCCGCCGGGCTCCTCGCTGCCGCTCCCGCCGCCGCCGCCGGGGACCGGCTCCCCGCCGCCGGGGTACAGCGGGCGCAGCGGCTCGGGCGGCGCCTTCCTAGGCGGGCTGCAGGGAGCGGCCGGGCTCCAGGGCGGCTCGGGGTACAGCAGCCCGCCCAGCAGCGGGTGCGGGCCGGCGGGCAGCGGCAGCTCGTAGAGCCCGTGCTCCAGCCCCAGCTCGGCGGGCAGGCGGCCGCCGAA
>VXBA01005593.1:97455-145530 GCA_013399895.1 Serilophus lunatus | reverse complement strand
CGGGCTCCGCTGGGCTGCGCCGGGCGGGCGGCGGCGGCGACAGCGGGGAAAAGGCGGCGGGCGGGGAAGGAGGAGGAGGGATCAGAGCTGGGCTGGCCCCGGCCCTCCCCGCCTCCGGGCCGGGGGCCGTTCCTGTTGCACCCACCCACCGACCCGGGCGGGAACATGGGCAGCGGCAGAGCGGGGCGAGCATTGCTCCCGGGACGGGGATACAGGCATCCCCTGCCCAGACACATACAGTCACCCCAGCGCAGGTGCATAGCATCCCCCAGACCCCACCAGTCTTGCTCCCCCTCCTCCACCTGCTTGGCTGGTAGAAAACATGTTCCTCTCCTGGGGTCAGGCCCCGGGATGCTGGGTCACCTGCACGGCTCTGGATGGTATGAAATGGGGACGTGCTCTTGCTCTGACAGCCGCCAGGATGCACAAACCAAAGTTACTTTGTAAAGGATGGGTTTTTCCCAAGCTCATTGCTATGCACATTGCACAGAATATTGTACGTTCCTAGGCAAGTCCTGAGAAAATCTAGTACTGTGATCCGGTAAAGATTTCAAATGACTGGGGTGCATTCAGTTAAAATCACAGAATCACGGAATTGTTTGGATTGAAAGAGACTTTAAAGATCATCTGTCATCAATAGGCGGGGACACCTCCACTATAACAGCTTGTTTATAGTCTTGCATGGATTTAGTGAAGCAGCAGCATAAATCTTCCATATGGAAGATAGAAAAACTAGGGAAGCAGCTGCTGAAGGCACTATCTTGTCTCTTCTGGGTGGAAAGGTGGTTTTTTTTTAATTTTTCTTCAGAAAACTCGTACATTGATGCAGAACAATCCAGCCTCAGATTTATTTTCAGTGATTTTGTATATCCAAAATTGAATAAAGATCCATATCTGGTTGTGAAAGACATTAACTTTTTTTTTTTATTATTCAGAGTCTGCATTGATTCATACAGCAGTTTTGTATTGGAAGGAAAAAAAAACCAGAAAGCAAAACTCTGCAGAACAAGAGGGAAACAGACTCCTAGGACTATATTTAGCAGTAAAATGGAAAAACCAGCCAAATTCACCTCACTGGTCTCAAACACTTCTTGAATGCAAAGCGAGTATTGCAAGGAGAAAAGAGGAGAAAGCACATATGTCGTGAGAGGCAAAAAGGGCTCAAGATCCTCTACAAAACAAAAATGCTGATTTTTCTTGATCTCTCACCAGCATCTCAGCAGGTCTCAGCAGGGTCTCAGTGGCCGGCAGAGCCTCACAGTCCCAGGCACAGCCTTGACTCTGGTGCCAGCACATCTGGACCGGGTCTCCTTTGCAAAAACTGCTCAGCTGGAGCCTCCCAGAGTTTCTCATTTGGGGAGTTGCTCTGAGTGCGACTGTGTAATTGAAGCGAAAAAACCCGGGTAGGCAGAGGACTATGGGAAATCTATATATCTCTCCGTGCCAGAATGAGTATGTCTACATAGAAGGTGGATTTAAACTACTTAGCTCGAATACAACTGACAGGGATTAGTGACCCGAGCTGTTACCCTCAGGCCCTGTCAAGCCCTGTCAAGCTTTGCAGCCTGCTCCAAGCTCCTTATTGATGGGGAAATATAAAGAACAACATATATATCCTTGTGTGCTCTGCTAGATAGTTTTGCATCCACTGTGAGGCCACTTCAAAACCCACATGGGTGTAGAAAATGGGGACCAGTATCCTTTACTGGATGTTAAGGCAGTTTGGGGCCGTTTCTAAACTAAGCAAAGTGAAACGACTCAAACAGAGCAGCAATGAAATTGTCCTCAAATTAGTATCCGCTTCAGCATTATAGCGACAATATTCCATAGCCTGTCTAAAGGGTTTGTTAATGAGTCTGGGTGGTATTATATGCAGAGTGGCTAAATATCCGGTGGCTTAGATAAAAAAAAAAGAGCTGAAAGCCCTGGCTTCTCTTCTGTAAGCCTGAATTCATTCAATTAAAGAGCTCTGGGGGCTCAGCTACGGTTTAGCAGGAGACTTTATTACCTCCTAAAACTTGGAGAGTATTAAAACAATTGTCAGGCATGCAAAGGAAAGTTTGCATTCAGTTGTGCTAAGCAGCGAAATTTACATATTCTCAACCAGATCTGGAGATTTAAAAAGCCTTCATAATTGCATTAAACATGCTTATTCTCTGTGTTCTCTCAGGCAGAGCTGATTACCCCAAGTTGGGCAATGCCTGGAGGGAAATTTGCTAAGCCACATGATGTCAAAAACTCAAAAAGAAACTTAATTATTTTTTTTTAAGGAAATAGCAGCTTGGTTATTCCTGCAAAACATCTCTCTTTCCAGCAGCTGCATGAGCTGACACTTGTCTTCTGCCTGCACTCTTTCAGGATGCTGATGCTCAGCCCACGCAGGGTGACTCTCAGGCCCCACCAGTGACCCATCTCAGCTCACTGGCAAGGTCTAATGTCCAGGCAGTTCTGGGATTAGACCCACAAAATAACTGCAACTCTAGGCAAAATTTTGGACCAGATATCCTTGTTGCTCCATTCTCCCCCCATCAGGCTGAGGTGAGTGAAGTGGCTGCAGAAGTGCTTCCCCCCTCCTAAAGCTCCATCCCATAGGTGAGCACTCAGTGCTTACTAAGGGGCTTCAGAGGCTCTGCTGTTGCTTTCATGCCTACTTTTGTGTAGGAACTTGATCTGGTTTTGTTAATTTTCTTAATTGTAGGGAACATCATCTCAACCAGCTCTGGGGATTAAACCAAGGCTTTCCAGAGCAATGCCCTTGGCATCAAGCTTAGCTTTTTTAGAGAGAGTTGCAGCACAGTCACTCTGGGAAGCAAAGGAAGCAGTGACATGCCATCATCACTAGTGCTTTGCACAGGCCACAGACTGATCTCATGCCCACACGATCAAGCCCTTTGCAAGAAGAACAGTTTGTTATCTTTACCAACCAAGAGGGCCAGAAAGGAGAGTGACTTAGGCAAGCAAGGAAGCCTTGCATATTTCGGGGCCATGTTACGGTGCCAGCGCTTCTGTGGAGCAGTTCCTCATTGGAGATGGTTGCAGAAGCTCTATCTGCCCTCCTGATGCTCGTGGGGCTGCATGTCTCAGTGTCCAACACCAGGATAAATCCTCTGCCATGCAGGGGTAGGATCCCACTAGGATTCAGCCTGAAGGAAGTACCTCATGCTGTGCCTCATCATTAAAAGGAAGTAAATTCAGGCTGATATAAGGAAGAAATGTTTTACTACGAGCATAGTGAAATATTGGCACAGGTTGCCCAGAGAAATGGTGGATTCCCTGGAAATATTCAAGGCTAGATTGGATGGAGCTTTGAGCAACCTGGTCTT
Source organism: Serilophus lunatus (assembly GCA_013399895.1). Classification (NCBI taxonomy): domain Eukaryota; kingdom Metazoa; phylum Chordata; class Aves; order Passeriformes; family Eurylaimidae; genus Serilophus; species Serilophus lunatus. The sequence goes on along the minus strand of VXBA01005593.1, from coordinate 142,207 downwards.
GTTGAAAATGTCCCTGCTCACTGCTGGGAGGGTAAAACTAGATGATCTTTAAGGTCTCTTCCAACCCAAACTATTCCATGTTTCTGTGATCACTAGCAAAACCTTCCCCTAGGGAAGGCAAACCAAATCCAACATTTAGTCCAGCCCTCACAATTCACAACACCCATTTTCCTTTAATCATGGCATGAGGAAGACAGCATGAAAGTAAGAAAATCTCTGTGACAGGGGAGGGAGGACATTTTTTTTCCCCTTCCTGTTTGTATGGCACATATGGTTATCGAGTTATGGGAAAATCTGGCTGCCCAAACAGGTGTCACAGCTCCCAACCTACAGTCTCATTTCCTGATCGCATCTTAATCGGCGAGTTGGTTGTGAAAGTTGATTTCTTGCACATTCTTATATCAGTGGGAATTTCTGCCCTTCCCTGACAAGTATTATAGGCAGCCTTTGACATACAGCCCTACAGGACCTAAATAGGCTGCTATTCTTTCCCTACACTGAAAGGGAGCTTTGTGCCAGAGATTCATTAAACTGCACTGCACAGCCCTTCATAAATGGGCTCAATAATGAACAGTCGATTTAACTGGAAAAGCTGCTGGAGCTGTTAAATTAAAGGGAAATAAAGTGCACTTCAGACTCAGTCTGCCAGAAGAAAATGTTGACCTAAAAAAAAAAATCTTTATTTTACTCAATCTCTTGCAAACAGGCTAAAATCTTCAGGAAGTTTATACTCACAACAGTGGGAACAATTTTAAAACATACCAATTTGCTTCCCCACAAATGAAGAAAGAATTGCAATAAAATATTCAATAAAATCAGAAAGTGGGATGAAAGGCATATTCCAGTTAAGACAAATTTAGTCCACTTAACCTAAATTTAGTGTTTGTCTGTATATATGAGATTGTGCGGCTTATGTAGATCCAGTCCTTACTTGTCATAAATCACTGTAGACCCTTTCAAATGTTGCACGTTCATACATGTGCATATACACAGTTCTTTCCTTAACAGTCTTGGCTTCTTTGAGATGCTATTTTATTCAAATTTAATTTTTTAATGAACATAGGACTGAAGACTTGGAACCCTGCAAACAAAGCTCCTGTATCCTGGATGCCATTGTCTCAGTTTCCTTTTCCCACTTTCAATTTCAATGTGCATTTCAGGTTCTCCTGGACTATCTCCTCTCTACAAGAAAGGGCAAAGCAGATTTTGGTAGTTCTGCTGGCACCAGTGAGTGGGGGGGGTGTGTTTGTAACCATCACATCACACTGGAAAGAGTAGTTAAAGGATAAAGCATGAAGATGAATTGTCTGTATTTAGGGGATCATCACTCCATCAGTAGATACTATACAGGCTCTTGTGGTCCACTGAGCTCCGAGATGCCACTGGAGACTTCTGGGTTTCAATAAAGTATTATAGGCTAAACACAAGTGTCTGAGGTGGACTTTAAACATTTAACCTGAGGAGTTTTTATATGCTTACTTTAAGCAAGCAAATTTAAAAAAACTTAGTTTAGACCTGTGAAAGAAATGGTGGGTCACTCCAAGCTCCTTTCCAATCAACTTCATATAGCCAAAGTTTCCACTGAAGCTGATTTCATTAAATCATTAGGGAGAGACTTTATTTCCAGTTTGCCAGTATTTTCTGAATTTTGGGGGGTTATGCAGTCAAGTCCTTTGGCATCCAATTCTGAGATCATTTTGCTCATAAAGCAATGGTTGTTTTGACCATGTGAGGTGTGCAGGACTCAGCTGAAAAATAGATACATGTGGGGAGACTATATTTAATGTTCTGGATCCATCATTCAGCTGAGCCTGACCTAACTTGGTTTTAGAAGGTAGAACTCATTATTTCAATGAGGTTGCTCCTGTGTAAAACTGGGGTTGCTTAGCAGTGAGTCAGCTCTTCCATCAAAGCCATCCCACTCTCCTTCATCTGGACAGTTATAAATACTGTTCCACCGATGTGTTATGTTCTCTATATATGAAATATTGTGAAGAGAATCTACCTATGCAAAAGTAGACTGGAAGTTTAATGATAACAAGATCAGAAGAAGCGTGCAGTGGGAAGGTACCATGTCCATATCTAAAATTCCTGGGGCTGCTCATATGAAAAGAAACCTCAGCATCAGCTTAAAAAACATTTTTGGTTTCACTTTTTCACATTATAGCTATTTTTTCATAATGCAAACTTCTCAATTGGAGAAACTCTCATCTTCTTCATACTACTGTGATCTTTGTTCAAATTTTGTAGATAGGTGATGGCAGTAGGTTTTCAGCTCTTCACTGAAGTTGCCTTCAGCAGATTAAATATTTTTTCATACTCTCCTGAAAATGGAGCATTCAGGAAGACTATTAGCTGAAATGTAGCAGTCTTCCACTTAAATTGTCCATAATTATTTATAGTATGATTATAAATTACATGATGTAGATCAAAGTCCCACAAAACCTAAGAAAATTTGAACTTGTCTGCCAAAAGAAAGTGCACTTGATATGTTGATAAGTCACCTCTTGTGTTGGTGACGCTGTCATCATTGCAAGAACTGTGTAAAAATCATCACTTGCCTCTTCAGGAAAGAGTTTTGTGGGTTGAAATTGTAATTTTGTTTCATGAAGTCCTGCTCATAGTCCTGCACTTTGTTACTGGTAGAAATACACATTGAGGAAACATTTACAGATACTCAAAAATAATAAGAAAAGAAACACTTTTCATGCTATTGAGAAATATTTTTTCATATTAGTTTTTCCCTCAGTCCTTGTGTATTCCTTGAAATTTTCAGGGTTTTGTCTTCACTCAGAGACATTTCTGAAAGTAAATGTGTGGGGGTTGGGATCAAACTCCATCCTTTATTCTGCTAGTCCTTCAGGGTGCTGCTCGGAAGAGCTTTGCTGTGAAATGCAATCAAACATCAAGTAATATCAAGTACTGTCTTGTTTGCCACAAACTCTCCTTCCTCTCATTTCTTTTTTGTTTGGAAGGAACTAGTTTGTTTGATCTCATGGTTCCTGACAGGGTCTACATGAGAAGGGGCTGCATGGCTCTGGGGAGGATGAAAGCTCCTCAAATCTTACCTGATGCAAACAGTGAGGATTTAGCAAATGCTGTGAGGTAGCTTTCATGTATCTCCAAATGGTCACTGAAACCAAAGGCACTGAGGTGTTTCTCAGAGGTCCAGCCATTTACCATCCGCAAGACCAGGGAGAGCACAGGACAACCAGCTGCTTTCTGGTGTGCTATTGTGGTCATACATACCTTTGCAACAGTGTTTCAGAAAGAAGTCTGCTTGAGGCATCTTCCCTCCATGTGGCTATGAGCTAAACTGTCTTGTCCTTCCAGCTGTCCCATGGCCTGGGCTGAGTTCCCTCTCCCACTCTGGGTTACTCTCAAATGATGCTTCAGCCAGTCTGACTCGGAGGTGACCCCTCTCTGACTTGGAGGTGGCTTCCAGGTACCTGTGACCATGGCAATGCTTTCATAACTCTTTTTATTCCTTTATGTCTCTCAAACAACCTGGTGCAGCTTAGCTGATGGATCAGTTTGAAGAAGAGAAGGCTCTGGGGAGACCTTATGGCACTTTCCAGTCCCTAAAAGTCTTTCAGAAAAGCTAAAGAGGGACTTTTTATGAGGACAAGGGGTAACGGGTTTAGACTGGAAAAGGGAGGGTGTAGATTAGATATTAGGGAGAAATTCTTTACTGTGAGGGTTGTGAGGCACTGGAACAGCTTACTCAGAGAAGCTTCAATTGGCCCAACCCTGGAAGTGTTCAAGGTCAAATTGGATGAGGCTCTGAACAACCTGGCCTAGTGAAAGGTGTCCCTGCTCCTGGCAGAGGGTTGGAATTAAACGATCTTTAATGTCCTTTCCAATCCAAACACTCTGTGGTTCTATGACTCTGTATGTGACCCTGTGGCACACAACAACAGGTAGCAATCCTCACAGGTATTTATGTAAAGTTTTTTTCTGTTCTGTTACAATCATTATGAGACATTTGCAGCACAGGACCGTCTGTAAAAATGTTGTTCAGCACCATGTACCAGTAATAAAATAAGATAAATAAAATAAAATAAGACAGGTTAAACCTTATTTCTTTCCAAGAATATTTTATTCATTAAAAAAAAAAAAAAGAAAAGACAATTGGGAATTTTTAGTTGCTTTCTTTTTACTTGAAAATGTTACCAAAATTGTGCCCAGTTTTGCCTATTGAAAATTGTCCATTAGAAAGTTTCAAGTCATTTTCCCATCCACTGCAGCACTGGGCTGCTCTGAAGAGCCCTCCAAGGTCTGGAGCTGGACCAGGAATATGTTTTTGCCATATATCAAAAATCATCAGGTATAGGACAGCTGATGCCCCTTGTGGAGCTGCTGTGGGGAAATCCAAATCACAAATGAATTCCATGGTCCTCTGATAACCAGCCCAAATTTTATTAACTCTGGGTTTTTTTCACTATTTATTTTCTCCCCTGTTGAGGTATGTCTGTGGGGAATTTAATCTTATCAGGAGCAGGAATTGGTCCCAAGACCCTTTCTTAGAGCAAAAATAACCTTCTCAGTGGTACAGCACAGTCTGGGGGCTGACATGGCCATCTGGTCTGCAGGACTTGGGGATGGCAGGAGACCCTGCTCTGGCACAAAGAGGTTCCTTGGCCCACTCTTGATCACAGTATGTTCTGCCATGGAAAGCCCCAGACCCTAAATCAACACGAGTGTCACCCAGGTTAACCTCTTGGTTTCAGTGGGTTTACTTTCACGCTTAGCTTTGGGCATATCTTGTGGAACAACGATAGCAAGAGGGGTTCAGAACCTGTTTATGGGGCTCAGCTACCTTTCAAATCCTGTCATAGGATTCATTAAGTGTTTAGATCCTAATATCTTGCTTGTCTATAAATTTTCTAGATGAACATAGTAAATCACTGTATACATATATAAATACCCAGAGTAGGAGTATACTGTGGTTAGGAGCTCTGCATACAGCCAATACTGTATCTAGACTAAATTATAGACTAAAAATACTGTTAAGAAAAGACCTTTATTTTAAAGCTGAAGCTAATAAAAATGTTGGATTCTTGGTTACCAGAAATGTTTTCTTAACCAGATGTTTTCAGTCTTTTCTTAACAAAGCCACTTACAGATTGTTCCCTTAATTATTTTATGTTTAGAAATGGTGTCTGGTTAAGAGAGAGAGGGAGACAGAGGGAGAGAGTCGCACAAACTGCCATTATCATGCAAATAGCTCCAGAGGAAAAAGGACAGTGAAAATGATAGCACTGATCTAATTATCTGCAGGCCAATATAGCTAAGTCACTGAAAGAGGCCCACAGAAAAGGCTGCCACAGAAACACAAAAAACAGCTAGAAAACAATAAGGAACTTAGCAACAGTATAAAAACGGACTTCTTTCTGTGCACAAAGACTAGTTTTATGAGCATTTTTCTTGCTTTCAGTTTGCAGAAAAGGTTAGAGCACATTTTAAATTCTATGCCAGGATATTCCCCCCGCCCCAGCTCCTAAAGATCCTTTGGCGTGCTGTCATATCGCTGCGCGCCCGGCGGTGGGAACGTGGCCGCTCCTGCTCAGCATGTCCAGGCCACCAGGCATGTTGGGGCTGCGGAGTTCGTGTGGGGTGGGTTTTGGCAGCACCATTCCCCATGGCTTGGGTTTCCATCACAAGAGTCAAGCTTCTCCCGTTTTGTGTGTTAACGCACCCATCTTCCTTTTGGTGCTCCCAGGTAGTTTTGAGCTAGAGGACGGAGGGTTTGTTTGCTGCCCACCATCCTTCAGGTAACCTGGGTGAGGGTCTTGGTGCTCCCTCCATGGGGAGCCACAGGAGAAGCCCAGCTATGGCAGCCTGAAGGGGCACAAACATCCCCACAGCCATGATTCACCTCAGTGAGGATCTCAGTAAGGACCACAAGATGCTTCTCACTAAATACAAACAATGACAAGCCATCAAAAAATACCCAAAATCTACTGATTGTGATTGTCAAAGAGGGCCTTACACGATCTTCTCACCCTCAATCTCTTCTTATTCATGAGGAGAAACAGTCACCTCCAACTTTTCTGCCCTATTTTAGTGGTTCTTCTCACCGTTTTCCTGCTGGAGAAGGAAAGAGAGCCCCCATAATCAGCTTAATCGAGCTCATCCTGACCAGATCTGAAGAACTCAGGCCAAATGCCGACTTGCCCCAACATCCATTGGAGCTACAAGTGTCAAACAAGTGCAGGCAGTTGCCCAAAAAGTCCTGAATATGCTTTTTAGAAATTCAGAGGTCACCACACTCCTTTTTGAGGGGAGAAACTCTCATCCAGTAGCTGGTTTATTTCATTGCAGGTTTAAACTGGACTGGGACCAAAGTTGGAAAGGGAAAAAAACACAGAGCACCTCTATCTCTAAAATCACCAAATCAACTAATTCCTCATAGTCACATTTTCAGGCTTAACAAGTTTGAAATATCAAAATATCCATATTTAGCATCATGTCAAGAATGTACAGACATTGTAACAAATAGTTGCAGGATGTGGTAAACCTTGGTAATCCATAGGTCTGGATGCTCTGGGAAAATGGAAGTGAGGAAGGGCAATATCTTCCTCTTCAACTTTTAATTATTTCTTATGGGACTATGAAAGGGACTTGTAAGAAAGATCTGAATGGGAATATAGAGCAGACATTTAACTTTGGTGAGAAGTCTCATCACTGTCTATAAAATTTGGTCTTTTGGTGGCATCACAAGGAAGAAGAGAAACCACTGGAAAGCCCTGAGGGATGGGAGGATTGAGGCTACATGCTGAGACACAGCAGCACTTTTGCCAATGATTCAATGATACCATCACAAACAGCTGGATATGAAGACATGGAAATACAAACATTGTGCACTCAATTTTGTCCAGAGAAGCTTATTTAGACCTGTTTGGAGTACATTTGGTGATATTTTTTGCATAAGGCACCATCTTTGAGCAATCTTTCTGCAGTCTGGAGCCTTCAGCTCTGATCTTCAGGTGAGGACTTCTAGGTCTGGACCACTGTAGAGTTAACATATGGCCTAGATGCACTATTTAAAGGTGGATTGTCTTGAGAAGCATGGTTTGGGTTCATGAGATGGTATGGGCTTCATGAGGGCAAATTAGGAGAAAGAGGGCAGATGGACTCAAAGAAAGCACTATTAACAGAATTTTGGAAGGAATGGGCAGATTTGCTTAAAGAACTCAGTTCTTGAGAAAGATAGGTTAACTATCAGGTGCTTGAAATGTCATTGTGGGTAAAATGTTTCCATATTTGTCCAATAAGGGCTTCTCGCCCTTCTGCATAATCTGTGTCCCGGACAATAAACTAAGGATTTATAACGTACATGGCTTGAGTGGAGAGCTATGGAAACATGGGTCAGTAAAGGGAATTGGTCTGGGCAGCCAAACCTTGTTAGATCAGAAATCTGCTAATAAGCCACAACCTCAGTCCTTCCTCCTTCCCCCATCTCAACCCCAGCTCATACCACTGCCTGTTGCCAGCATCATGTATAGCCCCATGATGAAAGGCCCAAGGAACTGCCAAAAGATAAACCTGTCCTTTTTCAATCTTGACAGGTTCATCTGATCACTGATTGATTCCCTAGTGCCCTTCACTGCATTGCCAAGCACTTGTACCAGCTTTTCTTACCTTGCAGACCTCTTGGAAATACAGAATAGAAAATCAGAGAGGAATAAAGACAAGAAGTCAAGTTGACATGAAGAGTATAGCAAGCAGCTCTTTCTCCAGCATGGCCATCCAACTGCAAAAAAATCTTCCTAGGAGAGCTTTATTAGTGTTTCTACTTTTGTGGAGGAAGATGTTGTGTCTGTGAATAGACAGTTAAAGTCAGAAAACAGATTTTGGTGGCAAAATTGGCTGTGTCAGATAAACGTTAGTCATGGTGATTATCTGCCAGGGAATGTGAACAGGCTACAAAGTGATAAGAGAAGCTGCTGGCACCAGAGATCCCGTTTAAATTTTTTCCATATACATGGAATTTAATTTATGCCATCATTGCAAACAATATCTGATCGTTGTGTCAGATGGTCCAGCACCAGAACAGCAGCTGCCAAACTGGTATCCAGTCAAACTCACCTTGTCATTTTCTGGACCTGAGAGAGATGAACTCTTTGTGCATTTTTTGGTCTTCTATGTAGCAAGTTAAATCGGGTTTCTGTGGCCAGGTTTGGTAGCAAGGGGGCTACAGCAGAGGCTTCTGTGAGAAGCTGCCAAAAGCTTCCCCCATATAGAGTAGAGCCAGCATCAGCTGGCTACAGGACAGACTCACTGCTGGCCAAGGCCAGGCCAGTCAGGAGTGATAGTAATGCTCCTGTGATAACATATTTAAGGAGAAAAAAGTTATTGGGAGATGAATATTGCAGCCAGAGAAGAGCAGAGTGAGAACTTGTGAACAACAATGCAGACACCAAAGTCAGTGAAGAAGGAGGGGTAGGAGATGCTCCAGGCATCACAGCTGAGGTTCCCCTGCAGCCCATGGTGAAGCAGCTGTCCCCCTGCAGCCCATGGAGGACCACAGGGATGCAGAGATTCACCTGCAGCCCATGGAGGAGCCCATGCTGGAGCAGGTGAATGCCCAAAGTAGGCTGTGCCCCCATGGGACGCCCATGTTGTAGCAGGGTCCTGACAGGGTCCTGCTGACCTGTGGGGAGAAGAGCCCACACTGAAGTAGATTTTCCTGGTAGGACTTGTGGCCCTGTGGGAGACCCATGCTGGAGCAGCCAGACACTTTTTTAAAGTGTCTGGTATACAGAGATCCCTTTCTGAATGCAGAAAGATATGTCAGGGTTGGTAGCCCAGGAAACTGGTTTCCAGCCATTTTGGCTGAAAGCCTCATATCTGGCTTGCCCTTATCCTTGCCCCAGTTGATCCTGCTTGCCCTAGTCCACACTTACCAGCCAAGGAGGGTATGGTTATGCCTCTATAACATTAATCAAAGCTGGACACTTGGGGCCAGAGAGGTGGCTGGGATGTTCAAAGTGATGGCATTTGTCTTCCCAGGTTACCTTTGGTGTGATGGAGCCCCGCTCTTTTGCAGATGGCTGAACACTTGCCTGCCCATGGAAAGTGGGGAATGCATTCCTTGTTTTGCTCTGCTTACGTGTGCAGCTTTTTCTTCATCTATTAAACTGCCTTTATCTCAACCCATGAGTTTTCTTACCTCTACCCTTCCCATTCTCTTCCCCATGCTGCTGGGGGATGGAGGAGTGAATGCATGGCTGTGTGGGGCTGAGTTGCTGACTGAGGATAAACCACAACAAAATGCTGATTTAAGAGCACAGTGCAGAAGAAGTTGACTTGCAGCCCTGTTATGATCCCATCATTAAAATTATAAGAGAGATGCCTCTGCCTGAATTAAGGTGCAAATGAGACCGTATGCCAAGATGAATAGTATGGATTTTTATTTAACAGTAAATATGATGTAGAGAGAGATAGAAAGAAATAGGAAAAAGAGCGAGGGAAGGGGAGAGAAAGAGAGTGACAGAGAGACTAAGTAAAAAAAATATCACTGCTCTGGGAGTTCAACAGCATGCTGTTGATCCTCTTCTTGTGGCCTTCTCGGTGTTGTGTTGTCGAAGTGATGGTTGCAGTCTGGATCCACCAAGGGAAGCCCAGGGTGATGAGGGAAGGGTCCTTTATCTTATCTCAAATTCCCATGGTCCAAATTATGAGGCATACTCAGGCAGGGGTGGGCTTCGGTGAGCAGTTGCTTCTTTGCACAGTTTGCTACAGTGGACAAAAGTCTTTCAGTGATTTTAATGATGTTTAAGCCATTAACCATTTCAGCCCCTCATAACTCCTCACACTAGTGTTCAATAATTGAGGATTCATTGTGATCTGGAGTTCCTGTAGCTTTATGCCAAAGGGTCCTGCATGGGATGTGAAGAAGCCCTGGGTTCACGTATCTGTTCCCAGTGCTCTTTTGTTATTTAACAGGACAGACGAAACTGATGCTCCCTTTCACTTCTCCGAATCACAGAATTAACTAGGTTGGAAAAGACCTTTGAGATCATCAAGTCGAACCTTTTACGTAATGCCATCTCATCAACTAAACCATGGCACTAAGTGCCACATCCAGTCTTCTTTTAAACACTTCCAGTGGCAGTGACTCCACCACCTTCCTGGGCAGCCCATTCCAATGGCCAGTTACCCTTTCTGTGAAGAATTTTTTCCTAACCTCCAGCCTAAACTTCCCCTGATGCAGCTTGAGCCTTTCATCCTCTCCATATCCTCCTCCATCAGCAATGACTGATGTACATCCTTGCATTTCCAGGAAGGACCCTCATGTTCCCTTTTAGTTGTGACAGCAACTCTCTGCCTTGAGGATGAGCCCCCAAAGACATGAATGTTTTATATATTGTGGCTTTAGCTGGAGTGCAGAAATAATGTGCTGCTCAGAGGGAATTTTGTTAGGCTCAGATCACTAGAAGTGCCTAATCCCTACAAGTTTTGGTGTGACTCAGGATATATTGCCTAAATTCAGAGATGAGCTGTGATCATAACTCTCCAGGGCTGTGAGACTTAAAGGAGAATATGTCACACTTGATCAAGTACAAGCCAACTAAGGCAAATCTAAAAGAAGAAATAAATTATAAAAAATGTTCCTTTAAAGTACTTTCAAGTACTTTAGGTACTTTCCAATTTTATCCACATTTTCCAGTTTTCCTTTTTTCAATCCATGACACACATGACTGTATTTTGTTTCTGAAAAAGAAAATAAAACAGAGAAGAATTCAGAAATGGTAAAACAGCCTCCCTAGCTTAAAAAGACACAGTCAAAATGTTTTATTTTGAGAACACTTGGTAAAAGCAATCTCATGTAGACATTTGAGCCAGTTCTTGGTAACAAGCTTTCCAGAGAGTAGCACCATATTCCTGGTTCCATCCCCACGGCAGTCACACAGGCACATCATTCATGCTGCCTTTCTTCCACTGCTGCCTCCCTCCAATGACCACTGCTTTCCTGGTCAGGGTCACCATGGAATCGTAGGATCATGGAATAGTTTGGGGTGGAAGGGACCATTAAAGCCTATCTGGTCCAACCCCCTGCAATGAGCAGGGACATCTCCAACCAGAGCAGATTGCTCAGAGCCCTGTCCGACCTGGCCTTGAATGTTTCCAGGGATGAGGTATCCACCACCTCTCTGGGTTACCTGTGCTGCTGTCTCTATATCCTCATTGTAAAAAGATTCTTTCTTATGGCTAATCTAAATCAACACTCTTCCAGTCCATCCTTGGCCACATGCTCTGTGCATATGTGTGCATGTGTAAATTACCATGCTAAGCAAGGTGCTGCTACAGTTTGACTTTCTCTCAAGAAAAGCTGTGCACACCTCACAACTTGCTGCTGGGAATGTGGGACCCTTAGGCACCTTGAGGACACAGCCTACTCAGGGACCTCAAAGCCACCAGCTCATTTTCAGGACCCAATGATTTTCTGACTGGGGTTACCTATGGTCACTGTGCTAAAATCCTATTCTTCACTCTGGATTTAAGCCTACGGTGACCAGGGTGGGAGCAGAGACACCCTGTGATAGCATCAAGCCATAGGTCCCAGCCCCAGAGTAGCTGTATGCATGCAGCAGGACACCGCTTACGTCATCCTTCCAGGCTCTCAGGGCTGTTTCTTCAGGAGCCATTTATTGACCCACAACAACATTGTCCATCATCGTTCCTCTTCCGGGCTCTGTCCCCCCCTCCCAGAGTAAGGAAAAGTGTTGAATAATCCTCCTCCGTTCGGTGTGTGGTCTGGTTTTCTGTGTCGTCATGCAGACAGTACAGAGACAGGGGGTCAGGCAGGTCATCAGAATGCTAATAAGAAATCTGATTGATGAGCCGGTGCCTCAGGGATGAATGGGATACTTAATTAATGACTTCTGCTCTGTTTAAGAAAAAGTTTCCCTTAACTTCCAGCCCTCTTTTTCTTAAAAAAAAAAACAAAAAAACCAAAAAACACAACAACAACAACAAAAACCAAGCATCTATAATCCCAAGTTTTCCAAGCAACATAAAGCAAACTTCAAAGAGAGACATAGTCAGTTTTTATGTGTTGGGTTGGTTCAGTGATTCTTTCCTTTCTTTGTTTACAAGGGCAGCCAGGCTTGATTCCAAGGCTGAAAAATAAAAGGCTACATTGTTCCACCAGATTCTGGATTTTTACAAGAAATTTCCTCCTTCCCAGTAGGGCAATTAACTGCTTCATTTCTGGGTCTGCCAGTACCAAAATGCGCCTCCAGGCCTGTGAAACTCATCAGCAGTTGGTTCCCGCCAAAACACTGCTCTGCTTCGGAAACAGGGCATACTATGGAGACACTATTGTCCTATTAATTTTAACCAGTGTTCCAGGACTGGGTTGTTGGGGTTTTTTCTGCAGGAAAATAAAAGCCCATCAGGAAAAATACCTGGTAGGCACTTATCTTAGGAACATTGGACTGTGTATTCAGGGCAATTTGAATGGGATTTCAAATCAGCAATTAGCAATGGGAAAACAGCAACAGTTTCAAATGATCTCTTCCGGATTGATTTGGAAGGTTATTTCATGCTTAATGAATAGCAACAGGAAAGAAGATGAAAAGGGAAGAAGGAAACCCACACAAATGAATTTTTTCCCTCTGAGGGTTTTTTTAGGAACAAGCTCAGCTGCAGCATTGAGGGCAGAACAAGTTGCTCAGTATCAATGCCAGGCAGATGGGAGATGGCAACAAAGAAATACAGGGAGACATACTGGATGCATTGGTCCCCAGGTGTTTCCCACCCAAATTCAGTCACCCCCAGCAGACAGCTCTTGGTCACTTCATGGGCCCCAACACCACAACACAGAGCCAGGCCCACAGGCTCAGCAGGTACACAGGACCTTGAGCCCCTTGGTGGACTCAAGCACAGAAGAAACCCACACTCTTGGCCCTACTTGGGCTTCACCAGTCCTTTGCTGGCGTTTAAGGGTGCCTTAAACGTTAAGGCCACTACAAGCCCATTTTGGTAGATGGGAGCTGCTCATGCACCAGAAGTCAGTGCTTGGGTGATCTAAAAATTTTGATGCTAGTGCCACATTTTTAACTTCTTCTTGTAGCAATCCTGTATACATTTGATATAACTTGTAAATATGTTCAGCTATAGCTTTAAAATACAATTAAAAATAATTTCTTTTAGAAAAGATAAAAGACCCTGAAGGCACAGAGAGTTGGCATCAGACTGAAATTTGGGCACATAATAACATTTGCCAACTGCAGAAGAAGAAATGGCAGGCATTGCTTTAACTTGACAGCCTAGTCTCCTAACTATCTGTCTTTTTTAAAAAATTGTGCATGAATTTTCTGAGTAAACCTGTGCTTTGGCCTAAGGTGCTGGAGCACTGGTTACTCTCACCAGCCTAGCTAGTTAAAAATCCCCCTTATTCAAATCCAATTTGTGGGATTTAGGGGTCACTCATTTAGGTATTTTGTTATATAAAAACCATTGACTTATATGAAGTGATGGGAAATTTCGGAGTCCTTCCTCTCTTTGATCTTGGGTTCCTACATCCATAAAGTCCTACTTGATTTTGTCCAAGAGATGAACTGTGCAGAGAGGCAACAAAGCAGAAATATAAAAAACCCAAATGTTCTTATCTGGAACTGATATGGCCCACCTGACTGTTATTTTAGCGCATTTGAGTGAGTCCTGGTTTATTTTTAGCCCTTCAACTCTTTCTGCACGAGGGGTTAATAAAGACACAAGTTGAGTAACAGGAGGAAGAAGAAGAGGGCAGAGATGTGGGAATTGACCAGGTCTCTGACCCTCCTGGGGACCTCCCTCCCTTCAGACACACCGGCTAAAGGAAAGGGAGGAAAAGAAACAGTGAGAAAAGACCTGCCAAGCAATGCTGGACAGACAAGGAAAAAAACAAAACAAAAAAACCCCAACAAACCAACAGCCCAGAGCTGATTTGCATTTGTATTGGGCACTTGGGGAATACGGATAAAACACTCTTTATTTTTCAGGGGAATTCAGGGACTATCAGTAGCAACATCCGTGCATGAGCACAAAAGGGGAAATAGAAGTATTTTGGTAATCCTGTTCTTAGGCAGTAACAGTGATAACGTCAGAATAACATATCTCTCACCACTTTTTCCTGGATCTCATCAAGAAAAGTAGCACAGGCACAAAATTACAGTCAGTTCTGGCAGTGACGCATGTAGGAGAAGTCAAGGAAGGAGGTTAGATGGGGAGTGGAGGTCACTAGCAATTTTTTGCTAAACTATGAACAAAAGGAAGAGCTCAGAATCCAAAACTAATGTCAGAGTGCCCCCATATCTCCGGCGGGTCCCTCCTGTCTGCTTGCTGGGCACTGGGAGCATAAAAACAAAGCAAAACTGAAAACTGGAGAAGAGCACTGGTCAAACATCCAGAAAGGCCACAGAAAGATGATTAGTTTGTGGCTGGTGAAACAAGTTGTACAACTGAGCTGCTTCTTAAATGTCAGGCTGTGCCTGTTCACCATGGGTGTAGGACACATTTGTCCTAGTTCCCTCTGTTTCCTAGCCAAAAATCTACATGTGTTTCCATAGACCAGATGGATTGGGTTGGAAGGGACATTTTAAAGAGCATCTAGTCCATTACCCCTTGCCATAGACAGGGGCATCTTTCTCTAGATCAGGTTGCTCAAAGGCCCACCCAACCTGACCTTAACACTTCTAGGGATGAGGCATCCACACAGCTATAGGACTATTTATCCCTGCATTGCCCACATCATAAGATGCCTGCCTGCTGGGCTTCTCTCCAGCCTGACAGCTTTGCAGGTTCATGGGCACCCCTTCTGGGCAGATGGACATTTATCAGCTGCTGGACCTCCACATAATTCTGATTTAGTAAAACAGATATCTGGATTCTACCTAAGCTATAAAAAAGCAGTGAATTGGCCACAGCTGTGACAGATGGAAAAGAGGGTCCACCTTGTGGGCTTTGCTTTCTAGTGGGAAACATGAAGTCCCAGCCACTGCTCCACTCTGTTTCTGTCGGGGAAGTGACAGCCTTCCAGACTGTGCCCTGAAAGCCCCATGTCCAACAAGGGACAGTTATATTTGTCTGACAGTGAAGCCAGTGAGCCTCCTTACAGATGTAAGTGTTTTGTTGGATTGAGGATCCAGGCAGCTCTGCAGATAGACCCATGTTCACTCCTCACCAGCCAGGCACACCCAGTGGAGGATGAACTCTTCTACCAGTGCACCAGTCCAGGGTACTGCCTACCACTAGGCAGCTCACATGGCCAGCATCTGTTATCTACACCATTTTGTGGAGATTTACTCGTTTTGCACTTTTAAGTACCGAAAAGAACCACAGCCCAAGTCAAGGAGCTGATGTCACTGCTCATGTGGCACAGCCCTGTGGCCACATTAATGCTCCAGGAGGGCTCTATGCAGAGCAGGCCACCTCAGGCACAACAGTCACTTCCCAGTCACTAGTGGTGCACATGGTGGATCAAGTGAGGACATGGGTCTACCACCTCAGGCAGTACCTAAGGCAAGAGCCCAGCTCTATTACTCTGTTACAGTGATGCCTAAAATCAGGGAAGAAAAACTTCCAAATGAAGTTAATAGAGGTAAAGTGTAGTTCTATAATGGAAATTTCCAGATTCCAAGATGCACCAGGCCTTCTTATCATGCTGCATTTATAATATCCATCAGTTCATCCACCCCTCACATCACAAACTAGCATCCAGGCTGACTTCTGCCAACCCCCCGCACCCCTGATAGCTGTCTATAGGTTCTCTTCTGTCTTGCTGCTACAATGTCCTTGCTACCTTGCTTATCTCAGAGGAATGAAAAACATAGCTTCGAAATTCATGGGAAAGGCCTAACATAGCAGCTTATAAATGAGACTATTTATCCTTGAAATAATGGCCAGGAAACTTTCCCTGATGCTTTAAATGCCCTTGACTCACACGTTTAAATAAACTATGTGCTCCTCTGGATGAGGAAGGGTCAAATCCAGGGGGCTTTGCTTGTCTGTTCGCTAGCAGTATGCACCAGATCAAAGCAAGGTAGCAAGTTGCCCTCCACTACCATTTCTCAGCTGAGAAACAACTCACAGGTTATTTCAGGCTTGATTCCCTTCAGGCTTGGCCCACATAATTCCTTACTGCACCTTTGCTGCCACCTGGAAGAGGCTGCCCCTCTCATGGAAGGGCCACAAAATGTTCTAAAATGATTTAAAATTGCATCTGTGCTGACAGCTGTCGACATTTGCATTTCCTGGCACCCACGTGCCAGGGTCCATACACATTGCAGAAGATGCTGCCCTCTACACTCACTGTGGTTTTATATACACCCTCTATACACATCCTTTTTATCCAGTAATTCTCCATTCACGGAAAGACATTTCTGCTGCCATTTCTTGATGTTCTGGAGGATAAGGGAATGGGAGGGGAAGGGAGGAACTGAGATAGCAGAGGTCGAGCCCCTGGCTTACTCCGCTGATCAAATCCTTGGCTGTGGCATCACCTTCCCTTTCAGCTGACCCAGTTCGAGCACTGTGACTGCCTATTCCCACGCCACGTCAAAGGGAAGGTTTACATTGTTCGCTGGATATTAATTTAAATTATTCTGGGGTGCTTGGAAACCACCTCCTCCCCCTGCCCCCCCCTTTCAGTCTCCATGGGGACTATCACAGAGGCTGGGAGATACAAATGAGCAGCCACTGACACACTGATCTTCCTCCCCTTCTGTTGCAAACTGCCATCAGTAATTTCCACTGTCATAGGAGACGCAGTCACTTTTTGTTGAATGACTTGCTAGGACAAGATAGATAGATCAATTTTTTTTTACTTGTTAGGTAAAATATCCTATTAATACCAATTTCCATTTGCTCCTTAGGTTCGCACACTTATGTTGTGATTCTTTTCTTCACACCAACATCCTGCTGCTTGTTGATGGTATTAATAACACCCGCGGCAGGAGGCTGTGCCCCCCGGGGCCTGGGCTGTCGGAATAATTATTGAATGACATTAGGGTTGTTCTGTAAATTACTTTGTGACCCAGGAATTCAGCAGGTTACCGCTATAACTCAGGCTCTCGCAGTTGATTGCACTCACCTCCCGCTGCCTCAACGTTTATTAGTCTAGTTTGCCTAGCAAGTACTGACTTCATCTGTTGAGAGGAAAGCTGGGAGCCTCTGCTTTCCTTCAGCAGACCTAGAAGGGCCCGGCCCTTTTTAATGGCCTCATTTGTGATGATTGAGAGTGGGGTATTGGTCTCCACAAGGCAATAACATCCTTTGCTTCCTCTCCTGTCCTCTCTGGAACACAGTGATGTGTTTCAGGGCAGCTGGAGAGCCCAGTTTGCGAGGCTGGACACATCTGCAGGCTGCAGAGGGGGAGAAGAAGGTAATTTCTTTCCTTCTGGAGGAGGAACACTATTTTTTCCCTCAGCATGCTCACACATATATATACATTTCATTCTCTTCTTGTACTTGTCACCAGAGCCTGCCTCAACCAATGGGATAAGGGAAGCCGGTGGATCTGTGAGATGCCTGGAGGTGTTAAGACACTGCAAGAAGTTGGGTTGCTTCCTATCAGACTGATGCATATGCAAGTGTGGAAACAGAGCTCTGGGTGCTTGGGGAAGCCCAGCGTTGGAAATAGTGACACACTGAAGTGTGTCTGCCATCAGTCCTGATGACTCACTCCTCAGCATCTCCCTAGTTGTATTAAATAGTTTCCCCAGGATTGCTGAGCACCATTTAAGATTAGCACAGTGATATCCCATTAAAAGGTTTATAATTCCTCTGGAAGAAAAACAGTCAAGACCTCTTAGGTCTTATTCTGGTCCAAATTCCCTACTTACAAAATGTTTACACAATACCTGTGATGAAACACTGGTGATCCAATGCGTAGTTCTCTCAGACTTGTTTGACCCTATGCACACCCTCCAAAAGAAATCCCTTGCTTTTTTGTATGGAGGCAGCTCAGATCGCTCCTCTTCCTCATCCCAGTTGCTTGGAAAGTAATTAACTGTTAAACCTGTCCCACAGTCTCTCTCAGAAACGACTGGGCTCTGTTTTCATTGCAGCAAGGTAGCTATGAGGATGGAACATCACTTCTAAAGCTCAGAGCAGCATTAGTGTTTCCATCCTTGCCCTGGCAGGTGGTCAGATCTCAGCTACAGAATCCATGGCAGAATTGATGTTGGTCAGCCTTTCAGTGCTGCAAAAACTTTGGAGAAAAAGTGCTTTCAAAAAGAGTCCTAAAGTATCTTCTACAACAGAGACAAATAAAGAAGCTATGTTGTTCTCAGGTTTCAATTTCTTTGGAATTTCTTAGCCTTGCAAATGACACCAAGTTGAAGGAAGGAGTTGATACATTCAAGGAAGGTGGCTACACAGACACACATGTTGAAGGAGCCAAGAACGTCATCAAATTCAATGAGAGCAAGCACAAAGTCCTGTTCCTTTGGAAAGGAAGGACTCATTGTAGTAATGTAGGCTTGGCACTGGCAACCTGTGGACCAGCTCTGTGGAAAAGGTCTTGGGTGTCCTGCTGGACATCAAACTGGGCACGAGCCAGCTGCGTGTCCTGGCAGCAAAGACCAACAGCCTCCTGGGCCATATGAAGAGGAGCAGAGCCAGGAGACCCAGTGAAGGGATCATCTCCCTCTAACTGATGCTTGGTGGCCAAAAATCAAATACTGCAGCCAATTTGGGGCCTCCCAGTAGAAGTCATTGATCAACTGGAGCAAGTTCCGTAGAGTACCACTGAGATGTTTGGGTCTGGAGCACATGACTTGTGAGAAGGGGATAGGGGACCTGGACTCATTCAGCCTGGAAAAGGAACAGCTTTAGGGGCACCTAACAGAAGCCTCCAGTGTCTGGAGGACTCATCAAGAAGAAACAACAGGGCTCTTCATAATGGTGCCTGGTAGGAAGATAAAAACATGTGTAAACTTAAAGTGTTCAGAACTAGATGCAAAACCTTTCCACGATGTGGACAGATGAGCAAGATGCTCAGAGAGGTCAAGCAGACTCCATCCTTGGAGATTTTCAAGATCCAAGTGAATACATCACTGAGCATCTTGGTCTGACCCTGAAACTGAGGCTGCCTTAAGCAGGAGGCTGGACCAGAGACCTCAGGAGGTCTCTTCAACCTAACCATGATTACAGATCATACAGCAGTCTGCTGGAGAGTTGTCGAGACTTCATTTTTACAGATTGTTTTCCCATTCTTCCAAAAATTCAGTTTGATACAATCTGAGACTGGTTTTTAGGTTGTGCACTAAGTTCCTGAATATATTCTCTCCCTCCACAACAGAGAACCCAATGCCAACTCTACAGTCAAGGTAGCCAGACAAGCTTGTAGAACTGCAGCTGAGTGTTTGTCTCTGTGAAGACGCTGAGGTGTCTCTTTTTCCTGTGTTGCTCTACTGGGTGGTGAGAGTAAACTGTGTTTCATTCCAACTGTGAAGGCAATAGCTCAATATCCTTCTCCTCTTGATGTGCTGTTTTGAGGATGTTCAGATAACAAATTACAAAATGCAACTTATTTGTCACTGCTATAAAGCCAAATCCATGTGCTAGAGTCCCAGACCACCACTTGCTTTGTTAAATACTTCAGCAAGGTGGAGGATTCTTCTTGTTAACTGTTGCTGACAAAAGGATTTCCTAAAGTTTCTAAGAATTGTGCATGCAGATGGACATGTGTAAATCAAAGACACACAAGCACACACCTACAAACAGCACAGACATCAGATGAAGACCAGCTGTGGCTGCATCACACAGCATCAGCCCTTGGTGATGTCCTCCCCGTTCAAGCACAGCCATCTTCACCCTTGCTCAGGCATCATCCTGCAGTAACTTGTCAGCAGGTCCAAACCTTTCCAAGGACTTGCATATCAAGAAAACAGGGCCTTTGGAGAATTCCCTAAAGCTGTGTATATGCGTGGACAGGACTGCTTACCCAAAGCACAAAACCCAACAAGGTCTTGTCATCCAAATAACCACAGGTGACTTCACCATGTGCTCAGAAAGGACAAAGTGTTTCTGTTTCACGTTGCAGGGAATATGCTTTTGCAGGAGAGGAAAAAGGAGGACTCTCTATTCAGGTGACAGTCAAAGGGAGTGGAGAGTGCTCAGCCGCCTGCCGGAATTGGCCCTGTATTGGTTACACTCCCAGCTATTTGAGGTAAAACTTGGCCTCTCAAAGCTCTCTGCCTCTCTCCTGCGCCTTTGTATTCTCTAGAAGGTGAAGCGTAAGGGTATAAAAAGCTGCAAACAAGTTCCTACCTCTGGAGACCAGGCATTTACTTTAAGAAAGAAAGACCAATTGCTTCCCAGAGCATTGTCCACCCACATTAGAGAAAGGATTAAGCAGATACATTCAGCTATTCTAACAGATTTTCTTTAAACCTTGAATACGCCTCTCACACTTGGTAAGATAATCACATTAGTTTTGTCATTAAAAGATCCCTTTTATAGAAAGTACCTAAACCGCTTAAACCACCCAGCGAGGTCGCATACATTAGAAAACAACAAGACAAACGGAAGGGATTTGCTATTCCCGGTCTCAGTGTTTCGCTGCCCCTACTTTCTAAACTGGGGGATGGAACGAAAAGGTTTTGCAAATCGCCAGCGGATGGAAAAGTCCCTGAGAGCTGGTCTGCCCCCACCCACCCCAGAGAGCAGCCATTCCCCACTGGAAACACTTGGGTATAGCACTGAGCACTAGGGAAAATTCAGGCTTCCATATGGAGATGCCCACAGCTTACAATCAAAGCATCCTGACAGCCAGCTGATTTTCCTGGGCTGAGTATCTGGCACCTAAAACTCATCTGCAAGATAAGCAACAGCTGATGTAGCTTATTACTGCCTTGGAGAGCACAACCATGAGGTGCTCCAAGCTGAAGGAGCATGGTTTCGCTATCCCCTGCTGTGTGCATTGCTATCTCTGCACCACACCCCAGGACCACAGGGACTCCCACCACAGGGCTGCAGAGAGGACAGAGCAGGTCCCCACCCCAGCAAGGCTCAGAGTAGCAATGAAATTAGCTTTCAGCAACCTAAGTCATGCTGTAGACCATTTTTTTCACTGAGCTTGTATTATGGAAAGGATACAGAGAAGGAAACTTCCCTAAATTATGCAGATCAAATAGTTTCAGATTTGCTGGTAAAATAACTGGGGTTCCAGAAAATAAATGCTGGTGTTCTTGCAGCTGGAGGCAGTGCTGTGAAATTGAGGAATCTAAATAATATAGAAGCACAAGTCTATTCAAACCAGTGGAAGCTGCAATGCTACATGATAAAACTGGGATTTTTTTAACAACAGAAGGGAAAAATTGAAAAGCACTTAAGCACCATGAATTTACACCAGATATTATCTTCAGTTCTTGTCTTTTGCCATTGTGTTCACTGCTCAGGCAATAAAAGGTAACACATTTTCTGCTAACCTGCACTGCCAAAAGAGACCATATTGGGTTTTTTAACAGAGATAAGTCTTAAAATTAAGCTGGATTTGCAAAGTCATCTTCATAAGACCAAGGCTTTAGTTTAAAAACACACAAAAGTTAGATTATTTAAAAAAAATTCCCAAACAACCAGAAAAACCCCCTAGAGGCAGCAGTAGTAGCACCCAGTAATATGACAAATGTCAACACCGGTGGCACTATCACAGCAAATGACAGAGACAGAAGCAGAACAGAATTCAAACAAACCCTTCAAAGATAATTTACACATTGCTGATATGGAGTAAAAATCACATATGCACAGTTTCAAATTTAGAAATATTTCTATTTTGAGGAGCAGCAGCCTGTTTCAGAAAGACAAGACAGCTCTGAAAGGACTTATTTTATTATTCCAACAGTACCCACCATGTTCCCACCATGATCTACATTCCTTCAACCTGGTTATACCTGTGAGGGCAAGTACCATCGGGTCACAAGTCTGAACAGCTTCAGACATATTTTAAGCTCAAACTACCATAAAAATTTTCTATTTTTCCTCTAAGCACAGGGTTTCATGAATGCATGCCCCCAGTTACAGTGTAACACTGATGTTCTGAATCAACGGGGGAAATTGAAAAATGGAGGCTTGGAATATACAATCTCCTGTGCTCTTTCATCCCACATTTAGTGTTTTCATAGTGTCCTCCTGACTGCCAGAAAGGCACAATGTTTCCACCATTAGTTCTGCAAAGAGCTGAAATATCTGAGCGTCTACATGCAGTCTTTATATACAGAAAATTCTTCAGGTCATTTATGATTCCATAAAGATTAGATTCACAAAAGCTAAATTCCCTTTCTAAGGCCAGAGGTAGAAAAAAAAATCCCTCATTTAAAGCATATTGGCATTTGTCTGCAACATCTTTTGTGGGCAGGCAGAATGGGAGACAAAACTTGATTCTCACTTTTCCTGTAATTCAGAGTCCATGCTACAGGGAAGGACTTTCCTTTCTATACTCTTCTTTGTTGATGCAGTATTTCATCATCTTCAAAATTATCCTACAACCAAAATGAGTTGCAAAATCTACTTAGCTTCCTCCAAAGACTCTGCAGCCTTAGCCCTGCCCTATTAACACTTTGGTCTGCATAGGTCAGTCAAAAGCTCTCCTTGCTGTGTCAGGGGCATTACAGATCTGTCTTCACGACCTTCCTCACCACAGACATGTAGGAAGTGGGTGTTTGCTTGGGACTGAAATAAGCTTTCAAAACAAAAATAGACTTTTCCCCATTATAGGTAGCTTGACTGCATTCACTGTGGTCATGTACAGAGAACAACCAGCTCATACACCTGCTCCTCACCACACAGCCAAACCTCTGAAGTGAGGAACTACCAAACAAGTGCAGAGACTCCCCATCTGCCATCCTGGCTGCCATGTGTGCAACTCAAGGATTTCTGTAACCGGTTTCCCCCAACAGTCAAGTGCAAACAAGACAGCGTCACTTGCGGAACTCTGAATCTGCCAAAAGATAAAAATTCATGTCCTTGCAAAACAAAATCCAGTTTGAGAAACTCAACATTTCATTATTTTAATATTTTTATTGATACAAACTGCAGGTTCACCAGTAAGATTCATGCCTGGAGGAGAGCATTAATCTTTTTTTCTGCCTGCATTTTCTCCAGTGAGTAGGAAACATACAGTTTTCAATTCCAATAGCTTCTGACACATGCCAAGGATTTACATAAGCCTGAGATGAAGTATGGCAATCATCATATGCCTGGAAAGATAAATCAATTGTTTGCCATGGCCCAATTTGTTCTCACCTGTATGAAACACACAAGAGAGCCAACATTTAGCTGAGGTAGCCGAACCACAAGAGAGGCCCTTGGTAGTGTTCAGAAATGTGCACATGGATTTTAAAATGAAGTCCGAATATTTGAGATAAATAAGACCTAAAGTTTCAACTACTCAACTTGACGGGAAAAAAAGTAAAAAGATCAATTAAAAATAACATAAAAACAACATAATTCATAAGCTGGTCCAAGCAGCGAGAATCTGAATGGAATAGTAAGATTGTTTGAAAAAACACAAATAAACAAAAAGAAACCCCAGAACCCACTTCTTCTTTCAAATGTCATTTCGCAAAACTTAAAGTTGAAAAATTGTGTGTTGTTTTAAATGTTATTGAAGGTAACTTTCTGCTTACAAAAGGAGTGAAAAGAGAAAGAAGAATGAAATTTTAAATTACTTAAGCTGCTTGAAACTAAAAAGTGTTTTCCAAACAACAAAGCAACAACTATTTCCTGAGACAGTAAGTTCACTAGCAGGGGAGAGAGAAGACACAAGCTGATTAACAATATAGAGCAGCTATTAATACAGCCAGTTCAGAGCCCAGTGCATAAATAACCCCACATCTTTTTCCATACAACATGGAAATGCTTATCCCAAAATTTGCACTTGGAGTAGCACCCTGAGCAATCAATGGGAGCGGTTGGACCAGGCTCTCGCTTGCTCAATTAAACCATTTCTGATCCCCAAATTTATATTTACTCTTACAGGTTTCATTCCTCGGCTTGCAGTAAACCAGGACATTACAATACATCAATTAACATGTAAAAAATAGCATTTCTAAAAACTTCACTGTAATGTACTTGATTAAAACAAACAGTAATTTTTGTTTCCAAAAAAAGATCAAAGATGCTCTTACTCTCTGAGTAAGAGACTGGGGTATATTTACAGCAAAAACTGGAACTATTGGAAAAGTGATCACCAACACATTTCAGTCAACACATTTCAGGCAAATCCTACATAGCTCTTCCTTCACTCCTGTGGCTCTTCTCTGGTCTTGTTCTCTATACTCAAGTAATCACCCTTGCTCAAAGGCACGATTCAGATTGCAGAGTCCGGACATCAATGCCATGTTTAACACAAGACAAGGAAAATGACATTGTATTGGAGAGAAGATACACAGGAGTGTTTGAAAAGATAAAAATTCAGTGTTGGGTTTGCTTTGTTCCCAGAGGATGGGAGGAGACTGGAAACAGAAAAGGCCACCTGGTGTCTTAGGAAAATACTCAACTATCAAGCATATCATCAAAGCTGAGAAAACTTTTCAGCAGAAATGGAATTTTAAGAGTCTGGGGACACGAAGCCTTGCCCGAATCTTTCTAAAATGGAGTTGTCCTTTATACTGCAAAGAATCCTTTCTGAAGAAGGGCTGCAGTGTGAATGAAGCCAAAGCTGGAAAACGAGGGGACTGCCCCAGCCATTTATTAATGTCAAATATGCTGTCTCATGAATCAGGGCAGTTTGTCTGGTTTGGAAGCCTTACAGAAAGCCCAGTGCACCTGGCTTGGTGAGCTCAGCATCAGGCTTTAGGCTGATCCAAGGGGATAGCTGCATTCTCTGTTTTCAATAGTTTGTCCGGCAAACAAATTTTTTTAAAAAAGGCTTTTATTGAAGAGCCATCAGCAAACAGATCATGCAGAATTTGAACAATACACAGAATGGGGGGGAGGGAGGAACCCACACAAGGCATAGCCCCAATTATTTGTCACTTCATAAGCTCAAGCCCGCACAAGTGTCACATTTGCTCAAGAGAATAGCTTCAAAAGCTTCCTGATTTAAGAAAGCTATGTGTTTGTGGGGGATACACACATACGTACACATACACAAAATACACTCGGATTTCTTTGGCAACCATGATCACAGTGACAGATATTTCAGATGTAGGACAAATAGCAAAGGAAGAAATAAAACCCTGATGCAGATTGTGCATGCCCAGGCAGTTATCAGCAGAGCGAGTCTGGGCCCAGCCCTGACCATTCAGTACAGCACAGAATATAAAAACCCACTTGATTAATAAGCCACAAGAAAACTAAGGAGAAAAAAAATTGTATTTCTTTCTTTTCCAGCACTGATTCCAAAAGGTAAGAGCTGCTTAGTTTCTTTACAAACAGCACAGCCAGTCTCCCCGTGTCTTCCCTACCTCTCTACCGAATATCACATTAAGATGTGATTTCTGCTCCCTCATTATCTCCACCAGCTGAGGATGCTTGAATTTCACTCCCACCGGAGGCAGCAGGAATTCCATCAAAAATACTGCCATTTAACCCACTGTGTATACCAGCAGCTGAAAACAATTGCTCAGCAGAGCAAAGAGCAAGACATCAAGCCTAGAACAGGAACCTGTTACTACTCCGTGGTAAAGTACAGCATTTGAAAAGAGCAGAAGAGGAGAAAGCAAGGCCAAGCAGGCAGCTCAAGCATTTTGACTGAAATGCTCCATCAGTTTGACTGAAATGCATTTTGACTGAAGTTTATTCTCTGAGAATGCACTCCATCCATTTACTGCCTACTTCTCTTGTGGGCACAAGCCATGGTGAGCACTGCAACACAGGTGAGGAAGCAGGAGGGAAATGCTCAAATGACCACATCACAAGGCCTGACCCTACTCCCAGCAAAGCCAACAGAAGTATAATGGCCACAGCTGTTGCAGTACCACTTCAGTGGCTCTGTCTGGCCTTTTCAATCCACTGCTTCATGTGGCAGATTTCCAAGGCTCGAGCCTGCTGTACAGATTTGGGGTCCAAAGGGTTACGGCTGCGTAGGTCCAGATGATGGGCTCCATCTGGGATCATAATTGCCACGAGGGAATCACTGATGTTCTGGGTCACCCCACCTGCAGACCATGGGTCCAGGCCACCATTGCTATAAAGAAAGAGTAACTCATTAAGGTAGCTGTACAAGGCATTCAGCAGCGAGGCTGCAGCTCACATCTACTTATCCACCCTGACTTTTAACTAGTTTTACATATGTAGCAACAGAAACAGACCTCAGCCCTATCTCAGTGTCTTGTGCCCTGCTGTGCCCTGTGTCTCTGCTGAAAGAGGCTGTCTTGACAGAGGTATGGAGCTATCAGCAGCTTAAGCTAGGCTACGCTTCTCATTAATTATCTGCTAATTCAGGTAATAACCTGTAACAATGCCAAAGTCTCTGGAGACAAATCTGCTGCCACCCATAAACAAATGGTCTACTGGACTCTTTAGAACTGAACTTTCAGAAGTTCTTCCTTTTGCTGAGTTCTACCTCAGCTGAGTGCCAACCTGGTTTTGCAAAGAAATGTTTGGACAGTCCATGAGCCTGCTTATTTCTAAAAACAACCATATTAAAACGAAGCTTTTATCTCTCAAAAAACTGTTTAAAATTGCTCTTCTCTTGTGACAAGACAATTCAGTGCCATTTACTTCCCTTCCTCCCTCACCCTAAACCATTTAAAAGGATTTTTTGCATACAGCTCCAAATAATAATTCATGGAGCAAGGCAATGGCTTAACCAGGGAGTTCTCCATCTCTCATTCCTAGCTCGGACCAAATAATCCCTACTATATCTTATTTTCCTTTAGTGCAATGTTGTTCCCACACATGGTTCATCTTTCCGCACAAAGAAAACAACACCTATATACTTGTGGAACTAAGCAAATCTAGATCTGTTCCTCACTTAAAACACTGGACATGCTCACAAAAGGAAATGTCAGACATGGGGCTAGGGTATGCAAGGGTAAATTTCTAGATGGATCTAAGAAACATCTAAACATCCTTGGACATAAAGAGATATGCAGCTAGAAAAATATCTCAGTGGTAGCACCAGAAGATAACAGGAAAATAATGATTAAAAGAAAGGTTTTTTAGAAATAGCTAAGAGTAAAAATCTGAGGCAGTTCAACTAATATTTCCCTTGTTTTACCACTGAAAAAAACCTCAGCTAAATATCTTTAGTCTCTGTAGTTCTTTACTTTCAGTGATTCTAAATATGTCTTCAGACAAGAGAAACATTTTGTACCTGCAAAACCAAAAGCATAAAGAGCTGCCCAATAAACCAAAAGCATTGTATTCAAAAAGTCACCTGAACCAGCAGAGCACCGTGGCAACAGGGGAATGAGTTGTTGAGAGACCCATGATGCACATGAATTTGGATCTTCCTAGTCATGTGGAAGTCAAGCATGCAACAAGGAAACAACACTGCCTTGTGGCTTTTCTGCAAGCTTCTAACTGTGTCCTCTGCGTCTCCTGCCAAGTGATGGCACTAGAGGCACTGACACAGTTTGGGAAGTGAGGGGGGATGGAGGGCTCACCACAAAATCATAAATCTTAACAGCTTTCACAGAATAAGATAATTCAGTACCAACTAGAATGTATTATTTATGTGTTGAAACTAAGCATACATGTAAGTACTCAGTTACTCATCTCACAGGACAGGAATTTCCCAATGTAAACCAAAGAATTAAAAGGAAATGAATAAAAAAGGTCAGCCATTCCTTTCTAGCAGTGGCCAGGCAAGTAGAACTTCATTAAAAAAAATGCAAAATATGAGCATGCTAGTCCTGTTTTCAATTCATATACTTCCTTGACAGAAAACTGTTCTCTTTCTTAAATCTTCTTTGGTATCCTCAGCCCTCCAGCCCTGCTCAGAACAAGAAGTTTTACACAATTTTAGCAGCACTGTCAGTGCATCCTTTTTTAATATGCCCACTCTCCATGGCTACCATGTTTCCTTTTATTAACTTTTTTCTCTCACCTTTTCTCGAGCCAGGCATCGTTGTGCTTTCTCTCCTTTGCCACCATTCCCTTCTTTTGTGCTAACAATTCTCCCTTCTGCACAGAGCTCCAGTATCTCTGAAAATAGCCTTCGCTTTCTGCCTCTCCCCTGCCAGTGCAGAACTGGGTAGGTGGGTGTCCCAGCTTAGAAGCATACAACCTAGGTGTGATCCATCCAGACTGAAAAATAATCTGGTTTTGTACTGTGCACACCAAATTTTGTACTGTCCAATATCACCTGAGCTGATTTTGACTACCATAGTAGACTGATGATGAGACACTGCAACTACTATAAGCACTCTGCCACCGCATTCATGAACAGTGTTAAAATGCCACTTTCCACCACTGTGCAGCACTTCCTCACCAAGTACACAGCATGTTCCAGTAAGAGGAGTGAAAACTGCTGGAAAAGAAAAGGGAAACAGTGTTCTGAAAACCTCAATTTCCTCAAAGTAGTTTTAATAAAGATGTGCTGCCCGTGGCAGGTACGTAACACCTGCACACAGCCCAAGTAACGGCTCACACACTACATACCTGCAGGAAGGTACCAAGGTGGCAATGGAGTTTCCTGCATTAACACCATACAGTACATCCAACACAGTGGGACTCTGCAGAGTGAAGTACTGCTCACAGAGGGACAAGCAGCAACACTAGTTTAAGCATCCTGGCCAAATTCCACTGCGTCTGGATAAATCCACCCTACAGTGGTTCTCTTTAGATGGAGTATTTTTCCCTTCCTGTGCTACGCTGTTGTGCAAGTTGCCTGTCACTTGAAACACAGTCCTTTTCACCCCACAGGGAGCCACATCCCCTGGTAAACATTGGGATATTTTTTGTAAAGCATTCTGCAGTGTTTAAGGATAAAGGACTCTTATATAAAATGTACAATGTTGACAATGTATTTGTTTGAAGAGAAACACCCCAGCTTGAGATCCAAAAGCTTTGTGTGTACAGCACTACTTCTACGTTCATCTAGTTGCTTTCAGGCTTTTCTCATTTCCAGCTCCTTCAGCTGGCATAAGTTCTTAAACACTTATTTAGATTTGTTTGCTTGTCTATCGCTTACAAAGCAGATTTCTACCATACAGGGCTGTGAAGCCTTGGAAATAAGCAGCACTCTACAGAAATTAAGTTAAACCAACAAATTTTTTTTTATTACAAAGTTTTCCAAAAAAGTGTGGAATTTCTCACTCCAGAGCAGATATCCTGCTGGGACAGAAACAGCAAGAGGCAAACCAGAGGAAAGCAATAGCATTGATCTGTTTGGATTCAAAGGCCTAGCAGCTGCAATGCAGAAAATAATCCTCAACTCAAGTGAGAACTTGCTCCTTTTAAAATACACACCTATCTACAAAATCCAAAAGACTAATTCTGAGCTTGGTTTATAGAAGTGTCAGGGATTTTTAAAAGGCCTTGCACAAATTTAACAAGAATACAGAGGAATATTTATCCAGGAGCTTCCCACGGTGGGCAATCAGAGCAGCAAGTCAGGACTCCTGAAGCACAGGCTCCAATGGGTGCACTGAACACTTCTTTACCATGTAAGAACCTGATGAACAGACAGCACTCAGCTGTATCACCTTATAGCAGAAGTACAGTTACATGATCCTTCCTTTAAAGACATCAGAGTTTAATCTTAAAAAGTAAGCAAAGTAAAGGCTGAATAGAGAACAAGCAGTGAGTCCTAGTTTTTTGCACTAAACTGAAACATTTCTTTCACTTTTTGTCCATGTACAAAGACAAACTTTTGTTGTATTACCAGTATACCTTACTAAAATGGAAATATCTTTATATTTGGATCTTACACAAGTTTGTTGAAACTTGCCTAAATACCACTGAAAGAAAAGGGCTGCTGGCAGTAATAGAAACTTCCCAAGTTACTTCCCTCTCTTTTCTATATGAAAGGCAAAAAGGAATGTCACACCAGCTCCTCTACAAGGCTATCAGTCAGAGCAAAATTTTGGTGACTGAGATTCTGTGTTATAGCTAGAGCTTGTTTAGACTTTCCTTTTATGTGGAAGTGGCAGTGCTTTGGGTTCATAACAGCTAGATGAATTTACCAGCATGGAAAACATGGATTTTGGCCGCAAGATAAGAAGGAATCCACGTGGGAAAAAGATTATGTTTGGCAGAACCTCAGCACAGATTCTTTTTTTACAATAACACAGGTAGTAACAAATGCTTGGCTTCTTTGGCCACTGCAGATTGACCATTTTACTCTCAAGAGCAACACAAAGCATGCCCATCATTTATTTGGCTGGAGTGCTGCAAGACAGATCCTTTTGGTACTTAGGGCACACTTTCTGCACTGACAACCCAAACTGATAGAAGACTCTACACTACCAGCTGAACCAGGGCTCACCTGAAGATGATGTTGCTATGTGAACTGATGTTTTTTCCTCCATACATAGAAAGAATCCATGAAGGGCGAGGCCTCACTCTCCATAGCCTGTAACACTCTTCTGAAAATGCATCAAAGTCCCATTTCTGAGGCTCGAACATGTCATGGACACCATCTGTGCATAAGGGCATCACCATCTCAGTACAAGCCTGAAATAAAGGGCAGTCAATAAGATATATTCCCAAGAGATTGTTATATATTATTACATATATAATAGCTGTTAATGCAGTATTTAAAAAGGAAACTTCAAACACATTCAATCAGTAATTATTGTCAATTACTATCAAACTACCTCAGAATCATTTAGTTTGGAAAAGACCTTTTATGCTTATGGTTCAACTCAATCTTAAAACTGCCAAGTCCTCCAGTAAACTGTATACCTAAGTGGATAGTGTCTTTTAAATACCTCCAGGGATGGCGACTGCACTGTTTTCCTGGGTAGCCTATTTCAGTGCTTGACATTTTTCCTCACATTGAATCTAAACCTCCTCTGTTGAGATTTGAGGACGTTTCTTCTCATTCTCTTGCTTGTTACTTAAGAGGCTGATCCACCACCTTGCTACAATCTCTTTGCAGCTGGTTGCAGAGACCATTAAGGAGGACACAACCTAAACCTCCTAGGAAAGCTGCTTCTCTTTTCTGCCTCGCTCTCCCCACTGCAATCATACTTGGTTTCTGACTACATTTGTCATCCATCCATCAATAATATCTGACACAATATATTGACAGCCAAATGACTTGACAACTCATCAGCTCTAATTCAAAAAAACCTCAGTGGGTTGCAATTCAGAAAGGCTACTGTGCATACCTGATAGTACCAACCCATTTCACCCAGATTTTTTGTTGCTGTCTCAGACATATCTAAGCAGGAGGCTTCTCCTGTGTAATTGTAATACAAATTTACTGCCTGGAAAACATTCTGCAGCAGCAATTTCTCAGAGACACTGGGATCCTTCAAGAACTTACAGGCTTCCTGCAACAAAGAGAGAAGGAGAATCAGAATAGGAATTAAATATTAATACATGATACCTGATAGGATATTAATTTCTTCTCCAAGTACAGTTAGACCAGATTCCAGAAGGCATCTTTCTGTGGGATGATATATTCTGAGCATTTTCACAAAAAGCAGTATTTAATTTCTGTAGTGCATGCTACTATGAGGAACCTGAACTTCATATTGTCTGATTAAAATTTTTTTTAAAAAAGTGCCACCTTAATATTTCATTCACCAAATTTTTTAATTAATTTCCCATACCTTAAAATTTATTATAATCAATAAATAGTATTTATCTCCTCTGTAATGAAAGAAGATAATAAAACATACAAGTATATAACAAAGAAGCTTCAGGTATAATTGGGGTTCCCTGCAGATTGTCGCAGGCAGCTCATAAGAGAGAACAGATAAAGCAACATACATCTATATCCAGCTAGTAAAACACAGAATCATTAAAGTTGGAAAAGACCACCAAGATCATCTAGTCACCTCTCCCACACCTCATAGTCATATCAGAGCTTCTGTTTCAGAAAAAAAGAGTATCTGAACAGCTTAAATAATTCAGGTTTCATACATTATTATTGTCCAGATGAGTAGCGGCCTTTTCTATTTTAGGTTTATACCTCAGTCAAGCAGGGATAACAGGGACAGTGGTGGAGGTGAGGATGTTTTTTGGGTTCTGTCAGAATGATAACAAAGCAGAAATAGTTTCCAAGGTGTTTATAGTGCCCTTTGCAGACAGTCACATGGACAGATGAATGTCCCTCTCTCCTCCATCAAGCAGCTCTACGCAAGGGAAAAAAAATCTGTTTTATACTTAACTACTGCTTAGTAGCCTAAAATACTAATATCTTACCAGCTTCATCTACTTTTCACAATAACCCAAAATCTTGGAGGAAATTCAGAATCTTAAAAGAACAAAAACACTCCAAGAAATTAGAAATCTTGGAAGGAGCACTGTGGATAAACAGAGTTGCACAAATGAAGATTTGAAAGAGTGAAAAGAGGTTCTGCCTTGAGAAGCGACCCTGCAATGACTACATTTCTGGACATCCACATTTCCTCTTTCACTATTTTTCCCACATCAGAAAGGACAGAGGGCTCAAAACTTTCTCTTCAGCTGGAAGCTCTGTCAGCTAAGCCCAGCATGAGAAACTAATTGCATGTGCTTTCTCTGCAGCATTTCTGCTACTCAAAAACAGGTCTGCAGGACAACTGAGGTTTTTCAGTCATCCCTGGCACTTTTACTCTTCTGGGCTCTTGACAGAACCTGTTAGTCCTACAGGTGGCAGCTAGTCAACAAACAAGCTCATGCAAAAGAAGATATTATCCTGGCTGTCTTTTCTCAGTCATGTTGGTTCTACCGAGCCAAAAAAATAAAGGAAAAGGTAGGCACGAGCTAGGAGAGAAGGAGAGAATTAGTTAAACCAAATGGTTAATTCTGCAAGATACTGGTTCTGAATTACCTGTATAGGCCAAGCTGGCAGAGGCTGCAAGAAGTCAGCTTTATAGGGATAATTCACCATAGCCAAGTTTACCCATGTTTCAGTCAGCCAATTTTTCAATATAGCAGCATCCTGAAGATTTTTTAATGGGCTGCACAAATGAAATGTGCTGGAAAGCCACTGCAAACCTGCATCTTTAATAAAAATAAATAACATTTAGTGTGATGTACCATTACCACATAGGTCATTTGTGCTGCTGCTGAAAAATATTTTTTCACTTAGCATAACTGATTTAGTGAAATTATTCCACATACATCATACAAGCACAGCAGAACAAACTTTAGTCAGCACCTCACTACAACCTCCTTTCAGGTAGTTGTAGACTCACAGCATCACTTAGGTTGGAAAAGATCCTCAAGATCTTCAAGTCTGAGCTCCTATCATTGAGTCTGTAAAGATTGCACTAATTTTCTTTATCTGAGTGCCTCAGCTGGTAAAAACCCATTTTTTATAGTAATGACAATCTGGCTTATTTTGTCAGAAAGAAACACGAGCCTTGAGGCTCTGATCTGAAGTCTGCTTTTGTCTGATCTTAGGGATATTTGGACCTGGATTCTGCGCCCCACCAGGCCTGAAGAAGTTTGTGATACAACACAACAGGCATTTAAAAAAATAGTGCTAGGATCACTTGGCAGTTTTCAGTACTGGGAGCAGAGTTCCAAAAAACCCAATACATACGAAGGTGAAAGTCGTATGAAGTCATAACACAATCCTGAACATTACTATTTGAAAAAAGTATTGGTGAGGTCTTACCTGTTGAGGAAAGGTGGTTAATAGCATTCCAGGAATTCTGGATGCTTTCTGAGCAGCCTGTCCCACTCTTCTTGAAATCATTGGTCACTGTGCTGTAAAACGCGCCACACGGAACCAAATCACCAAACTGCCAGATGGGGGCAGAGGCTGCCAGAGCTCTGCAAAGAGACATAAAAAGATCCTGAGCCCCTACAAAGTGAACTTCCATCTTCTGGTCGATACCCTCCCCACAGCCACTATCTAAGCAGCGGTGATAATTCACCTTGGACACTGTGCTCTAGGTGAACTAACCATCATGCTGCAAAACTACTCCACAGGTCGGTATGCAGAGGCTGCTGAAGGATGCAAGTCTTGGATGCTAGTACAAAGACATCGGTAAATAAATTAAGTAGAAATCCAGACTTGATTACTTTATTGTTTTTCATACTTATCTACCAACTAGGTCCTTCTCATCAGACATTATGTGAACTCAAATTAAGAGAGCCCTCGTCCACAGAAACATACTCTCTCGCAGACAAAGGCAGGGGAATTATTATTATGGTTTCCAAGAGTGTAACTAGGGCGTTGATGAGATTAAAGACCGGCCCAAAATAATCAGGAAGTCTGTAGACACACACACATGCAAAAAAAACCCACCAAAAAAGGTGCCAAGTCAGTGTTCATGCACTGTTTTCACAAACCTAACAGATGGCACTGAAAATATATACCATCCTATTGTCTTTATTAGGTTCTTCTTCACAAACTGAAAGTAACTTGATTCCTTCTCTCAGTAGTGAAAAATCAAGCCAGCTTGAATTATCTTACTTCTCCCAGAGCTGCAATATTTATAGTGTGGAAATAACAAATGCCTACTCTGTTTCAGCATGATGAGTACACTCACCCAACTACCACATGGGGATATTTCATCCTAAACCAGGCTGCAAGCATTCCTCCATAAGATCCTCCTATAGCTATGACTGGACTGTAACGAGCTCCTGCAATGGTCGTCTTTAAGTACTCAACTAGCACTGCAAAATCTGCCAGAGCTTGTTCTGATGTCAGGTAATTCAGATGCTTGGAATCCTGAGAGAAAGAAAGCAGATTATATACAGCATGAGTGACTTTCAGCATCAGTCTTTCTATTCTTCACAGCAGCTGTAGAGCTCTGAATATGTGCCTGATAGCAAACAAAATATTCTTTGCAGGCGACCTTTGAAGTGCAAAAAAAAAGATATTTTTTTTATTCTAGAATTGATAGTTACAAAAATAGGGTAGTTGTGTCTGTTCTGCTAGCACACTTAGATCTTACTCAAGTTTAACACTCACTGCCCTGGCAAGGATTACAATATGCAGAATTATGTTTGTATAGAATATACTTATAAAGAAGACAAAAGATGACACTTACACTGAAAGACTCATTCCCAAAGGGCAAAGATTCTCCATAGTATCTATGTTCAGCAAATACCAACATAGCATTAAGTTCTTCAGCCACATCCCACATAAAACCCTGGTTGGAGGAAAACAGACATTGAAAATAATTGATTCAACTTGTTTAAATGTTTCTATTTTCACAGTAGTGTATTCCAACTCTTATTCTTTGGTTAGAAAGATATCTCAATCAAAATACCAGCAGTAACACATAGTGCAGTTTGGTTTTAAAGTACCACTGAAGTAAGAAAACACACAAAACAGATGTCCACCCAGAGAAAGTGGTACACACAAAGAAAGTATGTGTATTTTAATGCTGCAAAATATCAAGCATCGTTGTTTTGTGAGTACACACAGGCAATCCCGACAGAATTCCTATGGCAGGAGCTTAATCCACAGGAAATAAAAAAGGCAACAGAAGAAAAGCATGCATTTGAGTTAGGACTACATTACAGAACACAAAAAACTTGTCTGGCAATCAGTAATAAACTAGAGCATGGCAATACACTTATTTTTGACCAAAAAATAAGTACAACTTGTTATTACTTGTTGACAACAGCTTGTTACCACCGGCTATGGAAACAGGCAGAGATTGCCTGCTGACAGAACAAAGCATGTAAGCAGTCCCTGGTTGCTCTGAGCTCAGCATATGCCACCTCCTGTTGTGTTACTGGACTTTGTATTGAAATAGCTGAAAAATACACAAACGCTCCATTCTGCTTTTGTATCAGTCAGGGGAATAAAAACTTCCACAGGAATTGCAGACAGCAAGAATCATTTAGCTTTGATTTCCAGGCCCCTTCATTTCACTCCCCATTTTGCTTAATAGAGAAAAAACAAACAAAACCATTTTTTCTGCTTTTCCCCAAAATTTTCCCCATTTTACTTTGGGAATCTAAAGTATACGATAAGTTTAATTTGGTCCAAAATTCTGAATTCTTAGCTCAAGGCACCTTATGGTATTCCTTCCAGAAATTTTCTTCACTACTCCAAGAAGTTACTTTAAGTGCATCCCTTTGGTTTCTTTGGGCTTCAAATAACACTCTAAGCTCCCTAAAACTTTTTCTGTGCTTTTGTTCTGCTTCTTCTTCCTCCAATAACAATCATAACAATTATTTCTGGAAAGAAGGGTGGTTATTCAAGAATTTATTTTTCTACATACCGTATTGTTGCAGAACCATGTGATGTCTCCTTCATTGCCTGTATAAAATAGAATTGGCCCATTGTCTTTCTTCCAGTGCTGATCTGCTACTAGATATCGCTGTTGGAATGTAAGATTTTCATCAAACCCAAAGTGATCAATCTGTAAGAACAACAAAAAACATGTTCAGAAAGCTAGACCTGATCCTGGAGTACACTGGGACTGCTGACACACGCTTTGCAGACAGAAAGTAAAGAAAAGCCAAAAGGCTAAAAAAAAAGAAACAAAGGCAAAAGTTTTACTAAGGTAAAAAAATGACATTGAATTAATTTATGTTCCTAATACCTTGAAAATCTTCTGCTTTATAAAGAAAACCAGCCAAAACGTTGTTTTCAGCCTCTAAAAAAATATCCATGCCCTTTTTAAAGCATTACACTTAACATGAGATATTCCAATATATTTAGGAAGACAAAAAAATCTGTGGAGAAATCATAAAGTGTCCCATGCAATAGAACCGTAACGACAAACAAAAAGAGTCTTCTCCCGATGTTTTGAGTCATAGGAAAACCTTACTAGCCTTGTTTTTAAAAAAAAAACTAAACAAAAACTCCCCAAAAAAACCAAAATTAAAACCAACTACTTCCTTCTCTCCTTTTGGCATAAGAATGAATTTTAAACAGATTCTTGTTGGAAAGTGGGTTTTGGTTGCATTCTTTTTCTGTTTGTTTTGGGAGTTTGTTTCCAGGTTTTTTTAATTTTAGAAAACACTAATTGTCTTTAGTTCTTGTGCAGATTTTTCAGACAGTTTTGTGGAGCATGTCTCCTTTTCTCCTTGTAATTTTCTCTAATCCACACAACCTCCCCAATTCTTCCCACTGCCCCACAAATATTGCAGACCTATACATCATACCCCTTAACCCAAACCCCATGGAGTCAGCTTTATTCCCTCATTAAAAATTCAATTCCTAACGTCAGTTTGTCAGCTTTTACTCATACTGCTTTGTATTCACTATCCACCTCAACCCTTCCCGCAGCATTTATCCATACTGGAAAGTTCATCCATTTCTTTTGCAAGGTAACTCCCTGCATGGGTATAATCTTGTTCTGGAATATCCACACAGGCTTTTACTATAAAATACAAAAAGAAAAAAATCAAACAAAACCACAGAACTACTCCAAAAGACCTATGCTGCTTAGTTACCATGTACTCTTTATTCCTGAGCTAAAGATGACCTGCAGTTTCCCAGTTTTGACTTCCAACAGCACACCCATTCACCCTTCCCCTTCGCAGCTCCTGCCGGCGGTAACAGCCTGACACCTGCTGGCTGGAGGATGCCCGCTCACCCCTCCATCTGCCGCTACACTCACAGCTCTGCCAACTCTCCCAGATGTGCCCAAAACACGCTCCCCGCTTTGGGAACGTCTGCAAGTTAATGGCGAAAGGCAGCAAACCACACCTGCTGCTTTGCAGCGCCCTCTGTGCCAGGCAGAGCCTCAGGCAGCGCCTGCAGGATCCCGCTGCTCTGCGACATGCACTGCTGCTGCCTCGGGCTCTTGCACTGAACTCAGCGCTCACAGTATGTGCTGGGCTTATTTTACACTGACAACGCACCTGCTCCTTCTTCATTTGCACAGTTGCTATTAATGCTACTTTCACTTTCTACATCAAGCATAAGCAAGAGTGATTAGATGTAGAAAGGCAGAACATGGTCAACAAATGCAAAAAAATCTTTGGTCAAGACTTTGGGGCAATTAGAGATGGATCAACTAAGGCACATCTAAAGAAGTCAAAGTACAGTTTAATAAAATTCAACACTATTAGAAGGTGCAACTAATACATCTTTTGTTCCACACCCGTTTGGGAAGGGGACAAGTATCTTTTTCTATTCAAATTTTCTGGCTAGGCTGCTAGCCAAAGAGAGGAAAACCAGGCTCATGTGTCCTGTGTGCCTTTTACGGAATCGTCTAAAATTAAACATTTAGTTTTAAAATTTGATTCTGCATCCTTCCTGCCTGAAGCCAGAGTGTCAACTACAGGAATACACCCCAAAAAGTATTCAACTTCCCTGCACTACAAAGATAAATATATCAGATAAATATACCCGTGCAGGCAGCTTAATATGCAACAACCAAAAAACAGAGTACAGAGGGAAAACAAAACAAAAAAGAAAGAGAAGCTAAAAGAACCAGAAAAGCTTTGGCACCAGACTGAGCTTATCCAATGGGGTACTGTGCAGAACAGACTCTAAAGCCCATCTTACATGTTCCTATTCAACAGGTGCTGTAAAATTAGGACAGTGATATTCCAATATGAATATATTTTCCAAAATTAGGGTAGTTTTCTTTAGAGAGATGATTTACTATGGTTTTCCTCTGATGTGATCTGTCCATCTATTTCCTCAAAACAAACCCCAAAAGCCTAAAGTGAGTCTGCCTTTCAGTACTGAAAGGGAGAAAAGTACAGGAATTCAAGTTTTCTTTTGGCAGGTTTATGATTCCTTCTCTTGATTCTAAGACACACTGGAGACACCCTCACTGCCATCAGCCACATTATTCTCTCCTATTTCTCCCTTAATCTGTAAAAATTTGATAGTCCTACAGCAATAAACTGCCTCTATTTTAGTCATAACACATCAAAACCTGGACACATTTAAGAACCCTGGCAGCACAGTCACAAGTCCAGGCTTCTCCAGAAAAAAAAAAAAGCAAAAAAATCACCTATTACTAGTACCTATTACTCCACTGAACAGCAGAAATTCCTTTAGTGCTAGATGATGGGGCTTCAGATCTTGTAGTAACTTGTCTTTTCAAGGGTAAGACACATAACACAAGTATATTAAAAAACCCCAAACCACCAACAAAAAAAACCCACGCCAAAAACCACTAACCTGATGTTTGTAAAGTGTAGCCTTAAGCAGAAAGATATCATAACTGCTAGTTATTGCCAAGAAATTCAAAGGACTTCTGAATCCAGAACATCAAAACACAGTGTGGAGGTGTCCCCAAGGAATATCTCCTCACAAGAGTAAAAACTGTGTGAAAGTGTGCGAATTCGGAGGGAAGAGGCACAAGAATCAATGGAAAATTGTGAAGTGCAAAGTTTGGACATGCAGGAAAAGCTGTAGCTCAGGAACGGCAGATGGAGCTGTCGTGCAGCCAAAGTGAGCTGAGCCTGCACAGGACCTGCTGGGTCTCATTCAAACCAGGGCTTTCTTTCACCTTTATTTACAGAGCAGGTATGCAAACAGGTAATAAACCCCAGCAGCTGCTGTGAAGTTATACTGTACAACTCAAATCAACTAGATAATTTTTTAGCTTTTTCTCCTTAAGTCAGAATTCAATAAAAGCTTGAATGAGAAAGGGTTTTTCCCACACGCACACTTACGCAAAATGAGGAAGATAAAGGCAATGACTTCTGCACTCAGATTTAATTAGAAAAGACCACAAAGCAAAATAAAAAATGCAGTTTAGTACAGTACCCTGCTAGTTAAAACAATGTAATGAGATACTAGCATATACATGGTTTTTCTAATTACAACTTTCGTAATTACAACTATGGTCAGGATGTCCTGCTCTTAGCGGGAGGTTGGCTGACATGTAAAGCTCTGTTACAAAACTAAAGTAACCTAGGATTAAGCCAAACTAGTCAATCAGCCCGAAGTTTGAAGTTTCTGTAAACATGACTACTTAGCAAGTTTGGCTAGAAATAAGAACAGTCACCATCTGTGATGCCACAGCAGTGTTTTACAAACGCAAGTACGATATACAGGCACAGAAACAGTCGTTCTGATATTAATAGAAGGAAGGATAAAATTAGAAAAAAGAGGTACTGAAAGTACCGAAAGTTACGAATAAGTTTAAGAGAAACTCGGCAGCTGAGGCAGGCAGGATGGGAAACCGAGCAACAGAATTACAGTTACCTGTACAAAAATCCCCATTAATACTGTTTGATTAAGAAGACCTTGTATTTCTCTTCAGATATTTGAGAGTTTGAGACAGACTGCTCTGTTGGAAGATGGCAGACATGACCCAAAGCAGAGTTGCTGGGAACTGCACTCCCTGAGTTGGATTACAAATGACAGTAGGCAGCATAAGGCACTTTGCCCACGAGGCTGAGGAGAGCTCCAGACTGAAGGTTCAAGTCAGCAGCTTTGATCTCTTAGCACAGAGACATCTTCTACAGAGAAGTGCGGCTCAGCTCAGGACAAGGAACCTCTTCCAGACTGGCTTATTCAACAAACTCACAGTGGAAGAAAGGGTCAAAACCCACCTTCCTACCTTCTGTTTGAAATATACGGCACATTTCTGTGTCTTTGTACGTGCACACTTCTGATGTGCTTTTGTTGAGCTTTCAAAAATGACTTATCTCAGGGTAGTGGTTTTTTAATGTGCTTTTTTGTTGTTCTGGAAATCCATTGAAAATAAAACAAGCCACTCTGCCACACATCTCCCCTGGGGAGGAGACAAAAAAGGCACAGCAGATCTTACTGTACAGTTGTTAGTCTGCTTAATGGACTTCTGGAAGTATTCAGGAATCATGGCAATGAGTAGAGTACAAAGACAAAACAGGACATGTGGGCTAAAACCCATTTCCTTCTCAGCAGGACCTTAAGGTCAACAGAGACAGGGCAGCAAAGCCAAGTCTTTACCAAAAAAGACTATAATTCACAGGGCAGTTTCTGACCAAGAGCATTTAATATCATTTGAGGTGGTAAATCAGCACCTGATTGTTTTATGCTTTTGAGTTTCTGGCAAGACTATGAGCATCTGAAAGTCTTTCAAGCCTTGAATTTCAATCCTCTTTGTGATAGCTTTATTTTCCCAAATTGGATATCCATGTGAAATCAAGCCAATTGTTTTACTGGTGAGAAGCCAGGGGATTTTAAGTCATGCTTCACTCTCCACATGTTCATGGAGTTGAGTGCTCATCCTGTCTGAATTATTTCCTGGGGACAGGAAGATACAGGATTATCTGAGGATATCCTCCTGAGTGAACAGCAGTGTGGGCCTTAACCTCCTTGGGATTTCATTGATGTGTTTCTATTCCTGCTTTTACTCCTTTTGGGCTGTGGGACTACAGGTTTGTTAGCTGGCCCAATTAGTTTTGTTTCCTCTTATAATCTTTGCTTCCTTCATTCAAATTTCAAATTTATGAGGGCAGGGACTGACTTGTCATCTTCATATAACATATTCAAGAGTCTCCTTTTCTCCAGGCTAAATAACTCCAGCTCCCTCAATTGCTCCTCAGAGGATTTGCGTTCCAGAACCTTCACCAGCTCCATTGCCATTCTCTGGACACGCTCCAGCATCTCAATGTCTTTCTTGTAGTGGGGGGCCCAAAACTGAACACAGGATTTGAGGTGCAGCCTCACCAGTGGGATGATCACTGCCCTGGTCCTGCTGGGCACATTACTGATGATCCAAACCAGGATGTCACTGGCTTTCTTGCCCATCTGGGCACACTGCTGGCTCATGCTCAGCTGCTGTTGACCAACACTCCCAGGTCCTTTTACCCTGGGCCGCTTTCCAGCCATTCTTCTCTAAGCCTGTAGCACTGCCTGGGGTTGTTGTGACCCAAGTGCAGGACTTTGCTTTATTGAACCTCATACAATTGTCCTCAGCCCATAGATCCAGCCTGTCCAGATCCCTGTGCAGAGCTTTCCTGCCCTCCAGCAGATCAACACTCCCACTCAACTTGGTGTCATCTGCGAACTGACTGAGGGTGCCCTCAACCTCATCGTCCAGATCATTGATAAACAGGACTGGCCCCAATCCTGAGCCCTAGGGAGCACCACTTGGCATGAACCAGCAGCTGGATTTATCCCTATTTAGCCTGACTCTCTGGGCTTGGCAATCCAGCCAGTTTTCTACCCAGCAAAGAGAACATTCATCCAAGCCAAAGTTGACTTTACGTTATTGTCATTTTCCACATGACCCATAATTCAGAGGCTTTGTTTACCAGATTTCATTTTATTTTTTAATCTGTCACATTTACCAAAACATACAGACAAAAATATGTATGCTTTTTGCCTATTAATTGTTTCTAACTTCTATTCAACTATTGAGATGGTCTAGAGCAACTATTACCAAGT
This sequence comes from Serilophus lunatus, assembly GCA_013399895.1. Taxonomy (NCBI): domain Eukaryota; kingdom Metazoa; phylum Chordata; class Aves; order Passeriformes; family Eurylaimidae; genus Serilophus; species Serilophus lunatus. The sequence continues at coordinate 99,903 of VXBA01005593.1, read as the reverse complement.
TTTCCATGATTGGAATCAGCTTTCAGCCAAATATGCCCCCCAAAGCAAATGCAGGCTTAGGAGCCTTGTAATAGAAAAATTGTCCCTGAGAACACACTGGCCTTTGACTAGACACATGGTTTTGTGATGAACTTGGCAATTTTACGTTTACAGTTGGCCCTGATGATCTTAAAGGTCTTTTCCAACATAAATGAGCCTAAAATTCTACACTTCATATATCTTACTGAAGCTTCTCTTATCCTGCAGAAATCACATCACCTGCTCTTGGAATGCTGCTTAAGGAAGTCTGATTTTTAGCACTCATTTATCTTTTCAGTGATTAAAACACAATGACAAGGAAAGCCTCCAACAGGAACTCTACCCCTGCCCTGAGTCACATAGTTTGGACAGGCATTTAAAAAAACCAAAGGACATTTAAACAGCTACAGGATATGCTGTAGGAAAGCACCAGGGTACTCAGGTCAGCCCCTGTTAGAAACAAACAGTACATGATGAAAGGTTATTTTTACGTCGGAAACCCGAGCAGCTAATGAGAACACAAACAAATTGGTTTCAACTTCCACAAACCATTAGTACGTTTGTGCTGCAATTAAATCTCCCGATTCTGCTTACCATGCAAAAATGAAGTCCATAAACAAATCTAGTCTTCAATTGCTTAGGTGTAAAATCCCCCAGCAGTCACAGTGAAGACTCTATTCCCTGTTAAAACTCCTCCAGTTGGAAGGACAGGTCCCACAGGCCCTCCCAGCATTTTCTGTCCCAGACTTGAGAATCATAAAGCTTCAGCAAAGGAGGAGAGAATGAGTGACCAAGGCAGAAGATGGCAGGAATCTCTTCAATCAGCTTTACTGCTGATTCTCCTTAACCACACATCCCCCTGTCCCTTGGTCGTTCTCTGAGCAATGGAGATGCTTGGGCTGCTTAGAATCCACCAGATACATAAATCTGTAACAAACTATTACAGCAATAAACACAAATGTTCACACCATTGAAGTTTCCATTCAAGGCATTATTACCTTGGTGAAACTCTTCCACGGGACAAGGGATGGGCCAAGGCATAGGGAACAACCAGCTCAGAGCTGTATCACCCAAGGTGTGATATTTTGCAAGGCTGAAAAAAGCACAAATATGTGCTACCCCAGCAAGAACAAAGCTTCCCGTGCACAAGGTCTCTCAGACCCCTAACAGGCAAAGGCCACTGATTTTTTCCGTGAGCCTTCCAGATCAAATTACAAATCCATGACATTTGGAGGATTAACTTCAGAGGAGAGGAAAAAATCAGATATGAAGCTTCAATGTCACAGATTCAGCAGCACAGAAACATTACAGTTTTGCTTGGAGTGTCCTCAAGTTTTGTATAGGAGTAATTGTTTAAACAAAAGACTTAACAAAGTTCCATCTTCTCTGACCAATACAGTTTTCATTTGAAGGGCTTCCTCAATGCTTTCTTTTTAACGCAGATAAGGGGCATAAAAGCATTTCAGATCAAAGATAGTGCTTTTATTTAGTCCAATTAAATATTTAAAACACCTATATCCCCACCACAAAAAGGGCTAGAACTTTCTAATTTGACAAATATTTTTTAAAAGTTTAATTCAAGTTGCAAGTGTTTCACTTTCCAGGTTTTCAGAACTACAAATAAATTTGCTCTATCATTCTTCCAGCCTTAGTTTAACCACTATTGTTTGTATTTTATTTTCTACAGCCAGTCCTACACAAGACAGAGGATCTAAGGAAGAAGACATAGACAAGTGAAAGCAAACAAGAAAATTGTCCTGTGTTCTATACAGGTAGTCTTCTAAGTAGACAAAGCACAGACAAAAGTACAATGCAGGGATGGCAGTTTATCAGTATTAAAAGGCTAGGTATTTTACATGTGCCACTGTAGATCATGTATTTAAAAGCCACCAATTTTGATGAGCATCAAGGAGGGAGGGGAGAAAATACCAGAAAACAAAGCATCAAAGCAGCAATTGCTCATCCAGCCCTGATGCAATAGCAAAAATTCCACATAGCAACTGCTGCTTTGGCAAGCTTGCAACACATGTGAACAGTGAAGAACAACTTCTGCTTGCAGGGCTGCAAGATGTTGGTAGACAGGATGATGGGGAAACCAGCTACATTCAGGGAAATAACGTCCATGGCTGTAATGGTTTAACCCGGGCTGAGTGCCAGGGGCTCACTACAGCCACTCTCATTCCCCCTCACCCAGCAATAGAGGAGAGAGAACAAATTGAGAACTTTAGTGAGTTAAGGACTACAACAGATTCTTTGCTAATCACCCTCACAGGCAAAACAAGACTCCATGTGGGAATAATAGTTAAGTTTATTACTAACAAGATCAGAGCTGAAGAGTGAGAGACAATAAGAGACACCTTTTACCCCCCAACCCCTCCTTCTTACATCCAACCTATTCTCCCGCAGCGGTCAAGGGAAAAAGGCGAGGTG
>VXBA01005593.1:27990-89526 GCA_013399895.1 Serilophus lunatus | reverse complement strand
GTGCCGACCGCGGCGCTCTGTGATTGGGCGTGCGGGGACGTCCTGCCGGCGGACTGGGTTCCGGTTGGCTGCGCCGTCGCATCGCCCCGCCCCCGCCAGCGGCGCTCCGTAGCCGCACTTCCGCCCTTCCGCGCTGCCCTCGGGGCCGGGCCCAGCTGGTGCTTCCCCGGTGAGAGGGACCGAGCGGGGCCGGGGGGAACGGGGAACCAGGAACCGGGGGACGGGACGGTGCGGTGTTAACGACCGGTTGTCGTTTAAGTGGGAGGTCCGTGTTGGGTGGGGCTCTGAGCAGCCCATGGCAGAGGGGCGGGGGCTGGGCGGTATTGAAGGTCCCTTCCAACTCAAACCGTTCTGGGGATCTGGGATTGTTGTCTGCGTGTTTCTATAGCGCCTGCTGAGGAAAAAAGTTAGCTGTCTAAAATAGGAGAAAGTTTCCTGAAACTTGATGTTTTGGGCACTTCTTTCGTGTCTCCTAACTTCATCCTTTTTATTTTCCTCTTTTTAAGGAGTTATTTAAGGGTCATAAACAATGTTGCCTCAATTAAGTTACTGTTTTCAAACAGAGGTAATTCTTTCCTGGGGGCTGCTTTTCAAAGTGTTCAAACACCTCAACTAAAAGCACTTAATAGTAAGATCTCATCAAATGAGAGCTCGTTGAACCCTTTCGACTTTACTCGTTCCAGGTGGTGCTGTGAGCCCATGAATAGTGTGAAGGGACTCTTGGCTGCCTCTGTGATTTCCATCCAGAATTCCTGCTTTGTCTATCCTGCCTGTCAAAACTGCTTTTCCAGGCTGATACTGGATTCCAGCAGGTATGTTTTGGTTTGGGGACCATTCGCTGGTTGCCCTTCGCTCAGGAGTCTGTTTTCTGAACATAAGTTAAAACAAATTGGTGGAAATCCAGCTGTTGTAGAAATAAGAAGAAATTATGTGTGCTCATAGCTTCCAAGTGCCTCCCCTGCAGTCCATCCAGTCCCTCAGTGCCGTTCCTAAGTTGGAAGGCACTGACTGAAAGCCCCTCCGAATCAAATCCTGGTTTTAATTTTTGTCATCTTACTCTGTGTGTGCAGTACAGGTTGTCCTGTGTGACTTTCCCACTGACTGTGTGCCCAGGAATGTGTGAGCTTTCCCTTTTAATTGCGGTCTTGGGTGAAATGTCTGACAGACAGAGGAGCAGTAAATCAATGAATGTCAGCACTAAACAAAAGGGGCTGACTTTGTAGAGCAAGGGTATCTGTTGTTTCAAGTGCTGAAGTACAAGATAACACTGCTGTGTCCTGATAATTTTTTTTTAAACCTAAAGCTGCAGGATGAAAAACCCCGAACCGGAATGACATGAAAAATGGGAGTGCAGGGAATTCAAAATTACACCCCAACAGTCACTCAAAGCCCACTGTCCCTCCAATTTCACAACAGGCTAGCATTTAATAAATCAGAAAAAGAAGCCAGAGGCGTTCTGTCATGATACAAACACCTTGTTCTGAGCCTTTGGTAAGATGAATGCCTTAAGGAGTAAAGAGTAAGGAAAAAAATCTTATTTTTTTTGGTGGATTATTTGATACATTATCAGAGTAATACTTATGGCTGCAGGTAAGTTCTTACCTCAGCAGTGATTAACAGAGGTTTGTATGTATTTAATCTTCTTTATCCTTCTACTGTTTTTTGTTAGGTTTCACTGTCTAAAATGTGGCTGCACAGGTGAAACTAAAGATGCAAGCTACAGATATAGATTGTCCCTAAAGATTGCTGACACTACTGATTTGTTTGACATCACTGTTTTTGGAAGTTGCTTAGATCCATTCTTTGGAGTCACTGCGGAAAATCTGCAGAGGTGAGGAATAGATTGTCTCTGAAAAAAAAAAAAAAGCTGTTGCTTTTTTCTCATCCTAAAAAAAGGCTGGTATGAGCCTATAACGGTGGGGAAATGAGTGGGGGAAGCTGCTGAAGTGCTTCGTTGCATCATTTTCTTGGTACTCATCACCTTGAGAAAATGCTGAGGTTTGACTCCCCCTCCCTGAAAATCTTTACATTTTGAGATGGATTATCTCTAAGTGACAGAAGAAATCCTCCACTTATCTTTTGAAGGCACCTACAACCTGCTAAGTGAGCTTCACAGTTGGGTTGGTTTGTCTTCTTCCCAGTGTCCTTTCTCCTTTGTTTGAGGTAGAGCCCTCTGGGTTTTGTTTTTGTAAAAGTCTGGGTGCACCTTATGGCTTATCTTCCATATGACAAGATTTTCCTTTAGAAGAAAAAGGGATTTCTAAGAAAGCTTGTTAGTTCCTAGAGCCTGACCACCCACATCATAAGCTTCAGATTTTCTGAAATGTGAAACTGCTAGGATGGGATATTCAGATGCATTCCCTGCTTCTTTCTCTAGTCTCTAGTCTCATTTTCCAGTGCCTTGTTTTGTCACTGGCTCAAAGATGAAAGCTTTTTTAATCCCATATTAGCAGAATTAATAAGATACTCATGGCAGACATTCTACCCTACACTGCTGTTCTGCTGTCAGCCATGAAAAGGGGTTATTCCATGCATGGATATTGCTGTGCTGCAGAGATCCAGATAGGAAGGATTGTAAGCAACAGCAGCATATTGGCAGCATTATATAGTCACTGTGTTGATAGAAAAATCACAACCATGTGGGGAACACCTGAAAGTGGTGTGTGTATTATAACCTACTCCCAGTGGTTGTTTTGCTTACTTTTATTTCACTAACAAATTAAGTGAACTAAACAATCGAATTTATAGGTTCCTGTTTTCATTCTGTGTTTAGCTTAAAGTACCATAGAATCTTGTCTTTAAAGTATGTCCCCTTTAGCACTATACTACAGCCGAAATACAAGGCTTCCTCTGCTGGTCCAGTACTTCTGTATGTTTTTACTCAAGGTATATTCAAGACTTCAATCAGTTGTCAGGAGAAACAAATGCGGAGACGTCTACAGGAGCAGTAGTCCAAGCAGTGGAAACCTGTTTTGTTGGAAAAAGATTTATATTTGGAGTGAAGGTAACTTTTAATCCACATTACTGTCTTTTAATGATTTTTTTTTCTATTAGCTTTTGTAGCCAATTAGGGGTATAGAATGAGTTATCAAAGCATCATATACAACATCTCTTGGGAATTTGAGAAGACCTAAGGCTAAGACATGAGAAGGATTCTGCTTCTTATCCCCAAGACTGCTGTGTTATTTTAAATAAGTCACATCTAAAAGTCATTCTGAACAGCAGTAGTCAGCTTGACAGCTTGTCAGGGTGGTTTTCAGAGAGCCTGAGCAGCGCCAGCTCCTGTGCATATCCGTAACAGCTTGGAGCCTGTAAAAAACATTGTATGGTTCAAGCAAGAAACAAGAGTGTCTTTCCAAGCACTGCCCTACCTTCCCCGTGCTGCATGGTCTCCCAGTGTCTGAAATGTAAGGAGGCATTCTTCTGCAGCATTTTAGTATTTGTGGATTTAAGAGCATGTTTCAGAATGTTGATCGAGTACAGCTGTTCAACATTTGCATCTGTGGCTCTTTTACATGTTCAACAAACTTTGAAATGCTAGTTCTTAGTAATCCTTCCAAAAGAAAAGGTCTTCTGACTTCTCTGCAAGTGGTTCTTGTGTGAGTCATTCATATTATGAAGTCTGTGAACTAAATCCTACCCGACAGGTGTTCTTCCTTTCCCACAGGTACCCTGAGGTTTGTATCTGAGCTGAAGTTTTCCTAATGCACAGCATCTTAATTAGTGGAGGTTGAAGGACTTAATGGATTAACTTTACTTACCTGGAACCCTTCACCAGGTCTCTAGGCCTAATGCCTTTCCAAATGTCACTAATCCTACATATCAACAGCCTTGTGGCTGCTCCTGCACACACAAGGGCTGAACACACGTTTGAAGACCATTTGTTCAGCCCTTGGCTGTAGACATTTCTGTGCAGTTGTGTTCAGCTATGCCTGCAGTTGTACCCTTCCAGATGAAGCTCAGAATCAGCTTACCATACTTGCTCAATGTACTCAGTACTTGCAGACTTGCCTGGGAGGGTGTTGTCCCTGACTAACAGCTTTCACCTCAACTCTCACACAGACTCAGGGAGGAGGAGGGTTGTTGGAGATAACCGTGTTTGCTTTTTCGGCCTCTCTGGCTTTGCCAGATCTTGAGGGGTACATGAGAAAGGGTTTATCCACTTAAAATATTCCATAATTCCCTCTGTTTTAAATGTTGTTTTTCACCTGTAGTTTCTGTGTAGAGAGAAGCAGATTTTATAAAGTATTGCAGCTGAAGCCCCTTTGAAACACTACTTTCCAAAAACATCTGAGCAGATAAAGGTTGTAGCCTGTTTCCCTTTCACAGGGACAGTGCATAGAAAGTACCATGCTGGCTTTGACAGCTGAGCTGCCAAGTCAAGTATCTGGTACCAGAATGCTTTTGCTTCAAGTGCTGCCCAGTGCTTCCTGGATAAAAGAAAAGCATTGGCCCTAGGCAGCTAGCCATTTGCACTGAACTGCACTGGAGGAAGCCCGGAAGCATCCAGTGCCTTAAAGGGAGGAAGAAGCTTTCTGTGAAGTCCTTTCTTAGAATTCTTCGTTGTTTTTCCAGCTCTAAAACTCTGTGTAATTGCAACAAGCAAAGAACCTCTCACTGTGATGTCCTTTGTAGCCCTTGCCAGTGCTTAATTCCCAGGAACTGATTTGTGTGACTGACTGTTTTGTATTTTTTTCCCTGCAGATCCGGACAAAAGGTGAGACTTAAATTTAAGCCTGACTTAAAAGACGTGTTACTTTTTTTTCTAAGTTGGTTGTTTTTTTTGTTTTCTTTTTTCCCCCCAGGGTTATGCAAGGGAAGATGGAGGGCGTTCTGCTGCCAGTAGCATCTTGCAAAACTGTTCCAAAATTAATAGAAGTACAAAAAACCTTACAGCTTGCCAGATCTTCCTGCCAAATGCTGCTGTTACTGGCTTTACTGTTATCAGCTACTTAGATCGTCTCCTGCGGTCAGCAAAATTCAAGAGCTGGAATAACAGCTCATATCTACCTGATGCATCTTCAGCCCCAATAGATGAACCTCTCAGTGAGCTCAGCAGCTTGTCTAGCCTGAACACAAACTCCTGTTTTGTTCAGTCTAGTGACAGAGAAAATTTTTTAGGGTGCTGGCAAGAGTCCTTCAGCCTGACTTCATCTGTTGCTTGGGTAACAGCGGAAGACTTTCCCACTCTGGAAGTGGGAAAGCTGGTGAGTGAACAGCATGAACAAGAGGCGAGGCCTGTCTCTGCAGAATCATGCAGTGTAAGCCTCAGCAATCAAACTCTTCGGGATTCACAGTTTTGCAGCTTTTCTGTGAAGGAAGGGGGTAAAGACAAGGATAATGAATTGAGTTCACAGCTTAGTCAGACTGACAGTATCTCTGCAACTGATAAATTGCAGAGAGTATCCCCTCCAAAGACTAAATGTTCACATGGAAACTGTTCCAGGTTGTTACAACCTCCCTTGGAATCTGAGGTAAAAAACATTTGCCTGGAGACTAATAGTAGACCAGAAAAATTCCACAACTCCCTTGTTTACAAGCGAGATGCCTCAGCTGCTAATCACATAAATGTAGCTGGAGTGTTTCAGAGGGACTCTGCACTTTGGGAAGAGCTCCCGTTCTCAGAAAGCCTAAATGATTTGATAGCCAGAATAGAAGATGGCAAGAGTGTTATAACATCACAGAGTCCTGATGCAGGCAAACCTGCTCTTCTTGAAAGTAGAAAGTTGAGTGTAAGTCTTAACAAATCATATCCAGTAGCTGGTGATCTGCCTGAAGTGAGCATCTCCGGGAGGTTCTTGCCACCAGCAGAGGAGGATACCTGGGAGAACACACTGTTTGCTTGTCTTCCACTGAATGCAAACGCTGCAAGTGATGAGGTGTCACAATGTGAGTCTTCCTCTAGTGTTTTATCTTCAACTCTCAAGGAATGTGGAGCATCTTGCTTTAAACCTAACCCTCATCTACCTCTTGTGTCACAGTCCTCGCCACATACGTCAGAGCCTTCTGTTTCTGAGAGCAGATGCATGCAGTCCAAAGAAGCAAATTGTGCCATTTCAAATTCGTCTTGGTCTTTTATTAGTCTGCATGGAGAAACCTCCTGTTTAAAAAGGAGCAAGGCAGCTACCTGTGTGCCCTCTGCACGTGATAGCTGTTTAGCTGCTCATGAAAATAAGGAAAATTGTTATTCTACACCAAGCCAAAAAAAGGATCTTACATTCACAGAGGCCTGGGACTCTGATCCATCAACTCCCATAAATACAAGAAAGATACATAAAAGAGAATTAAAACCATTGACAGAACTGTCAGGTAATACTTTCAAAGGCATTAGTAGGTGGGAAGTGCAGTGGAACAATGTCTTCCCTGAAGGCAGCTACAATGCTTCTGCTGATCTCTTTGATGTGAGTGGAAGAGAGGTAGCAAAACCTGTAGAATTCTTAAATAAATCATCTAATTCTTTAATACAGCAAGATACTTTGACAGAGAAGAGCACAGCTCCTGAATTGGTGTTTTACCCTAGCGGTGTTCCTTGTAACAGCTCAAAACTGGGCTCATCCCTACACAGGTCCCCTCATGTTTTTATTAAGCACAGTACACCTGTAACTTACTCCCTTTGTGATTCAGAATGCAGCTCAGTTAGTGCTCAAGACTTTGTTCCTTATTCACAGTCGACGCCTGTGGCAAAACCTCAGCAGAAACTGCAGCCTGTTGGGGAAAGAAGCTCTTTTGTCACCATCTTCACTCCTAAAAAACCCACTAAAGTCCATTCCAAGTGCAAGCGATCCAGGTCTTCCTTTCAAAACACTCTGCTGCAGCAGCTTACCAGCACCTTGGTGAAGCGTGGGAGGCCAAGTAACAGGGAAGACAAAGTAAGTCGTAGCTCTGCTTCACAGGAGTTCCTTAACAGCCAGCTGACTGCCAGCTTCAAGGAGTGGATCCCTCCCTCTTCAACCAAAAGGCATAAACCAACTGCATCTTTAAGTTTGAAAACAGTTAGCTGGGCTAGTGACTTGCAATTGCCCTGTGAGCACACTGTCAGGAACCCCATTTGTGAAAGCAGAGAAAACAGTGAAAATTATGAAAATCTCAGCCAAAATGAGAGAGTAAGCCCTGAGGATACAGCCAGGATTCTAAGAACTCCTTTATCTGCAGGAATAAGTGGAAAATACTCCATGTTGGAAGGGCCAACTGGTTGGTCTCCTGAGTTGTTCTTCCAAGCACAGACCCCTTTTTCCAGTAAGCCAAAATACTAAAAAAACACCCATATTTCAATGCTGTGTTCTTTTTAATTATCTCTTTTAAACTTTTGCGAAGGAGCAAGCAGAAGAGCTTTCTAAAACTAAATTGTTGATATGCCTATTTGCATATGTCTTGCTAAGTTATGTTTATTTGCAGATGTTTGTACCACAGAGATGGGGAAAATCAGGGCTTGCAGTTACTTTATTTTATTGTAAATTTGGGATGTGCAATAAAAAGTCTTGCAAATGTATGGTTATTTAATAGATCTCACTTTATCAAGTACAGGTAGGTGGAGTGTTTTAATGTTGCACTGTTGTCTTTTCATCACAAGAGCAGCCCTGGAGTCCTTGTCCATTCCAGATTGTTACCTGATGACTCTCTGGAGAAGGACCCAGTTTTCATTAAAAAATTTCAAATGTCTTATGGGTGCCTTGTCTTTAAGGTCGTTTGGGATCCTGCAACAGCCTTGAGCTGAGTGGAGAGGACCATCCTGAGAGGTTGGCAGCACCTCCCAGTTTTCCTGTAGATTTTTTTCAAGTTAAAGACTGCTAGTAGGAGATTCCTGTCGTTGTCTTTCCCCTCCCTTCCTTTGGAGTCTTCCACATCCCCACCCCCCCACACCAAAACAGCTGCATTTAGGATCATTGAATAGAGAAATCTTGGATCAATTGCTTTGAGCTTGTAAGTCAGATCCTGCAGAAGGATGTGGGAATCTGGTGGCATGAGATGTGGTTAACCTGAAAGTGCTGACATTTCATTACAAATGAGTGTCTGTAAGGTTGTAGTGCAGCTCAAGGAGGGTGGAGGAGGAGGCACCACGACACTTGTAGAACCAGAAGCAGACCTAAAAGTACCTTTCTATTTTTTCTTTTGAGGTTTTGTACAAGGATTAAATTGTATTAATGCTGGCATCTAAAATACTTCTAGGTTATAAAGACACCATTTTTGCCTTGGGAAACCTGAGAGGCAGAAGTCACTGGAAGTTAGAGGTGTATTTTAAGAATATAAAATGTGCTGATCTTGTTCCTGTGTATTTTACTCACTATATGTTGTTGAACATTGTTAGAATCAGGGCTCAAAGGGCTTCATGTGTGACTGAAAGGTTTCTCTAACCTCACAGTCCTTTGGTCTCACGATACTGGGGCATCCCCACAGAACAGCATGTTCAGGCAGGACCTTTCTAAGGCAGGCAACAGAAACCACGTTTAGGATGGATAAAAAACCCACCTTTGGAATTTGAGCTGTAATCTTTCTGTGCCTTTATATCTCTTCTACAAAATAATTAAGTACCTGCTCATTAATCTCAGGGAAGTATCAGCGTGTTTACTCTCATCGCTTTTGTCCCTTATCCATGATTTTTATCAAGGATCACCATTACAGAACATATAGGTAAACTTTTAGTTTCTCAGTCTCTAAGTTCTGCGTTCTGCACTTTCTAATCAAATGCATTTCCCTTTGAGGGATGGGAAGGAGAAGAGTATTTGAAATCAAACAAGCTGCTTCTGCAGGTGAGCAGGGTATAAATGAGGTACAGCCTCTCCTGCCAAGGGTGCGGGTGTGCTGAGACTGCAGGCTGACCAAAGGAAACATCAAACAGCAAGTCTGCACAGCTAAGTTGCCTTTACAAAGAAGCTTTTCCAACTCAGGATTGGTTTGTTATTTTGTTTTTTTTCCACTACTTACTTACAGTTGAGGAAATCTAGGCACAGGTTCAAAGACTTGCCCAACATAAGAGCATAGAGCCCAGCTTTGGAGAGCACTGAAAGACCCTCACTACCATCTTTTGACTCTTACCCAGCCAGGTACGTGAGCACACTTCCAATGTTCTTCCTGGTGTTTAAGGATGATGCAACAGCAGATGGCAGTGGAAAGAAGCTCAGTATTTCTTCTTATGTGTCCAAGCCTAGATCCCTGCAGTCCCTGAACTCTAGACATAAACAGAAGAAAAAGGAGCATCTGGTTACAGCAAAGAAAGAGGCAAAAAAAGGAGTAGTTAGACTTCCCAATTTGATTATGTTTAATGATGTTTTTAACTGAGGGGTAATTTGGGTTAGATACTAGGAAGAAATTCTTCACGGTGCAGGTTGTGAGGTGCTGGATCAGGTTGATGCCCCATCCCTGGAAGTGTTCAAGGCCAGGTTGGACAGGGCTCTGAGCAATCTGGTCTAGTGGAAAGTGTCCCTGCCCAGGACAGGGGGGGTTGGAACAAGATGATCTATAAAGTCCCTTTCAACCCAAACCATTCTGTGATTCCATGGCCAAAGTAACTGCAAGCATCATGCCTGTGAATGGAGTTACTTGTTAAGCACAGTGCCAGTGACACCAGTGTTGCAGACTGTGGCAATGCTGCACTGAGACACACACAGTTCTGAATGGACTTTGCAAGCTGAATGGACTTTGCAAGCTGTTGATCATCTGCCCAGCAGAGCTTTAGCCCTGCATTTGACACAAATCAGTGCACCAGAACCACACCAGGGTTACTTCAGTCAGGATAGCTCAGGGCTCCGGGGTGAGGCAAGCAAAAAGGGTTCCAATGCTATGTCTGTTGAAAAGATTTTATTTATTGCAAATAAAATCCTACTTGATGAATTCTTGGGGTGAGAGGAAAAGGAGTAAGAATTGATGCCTGCCTGGAAATGATAAATCTGCATTTATAGCATATGTAGAAAAAATATAGGGTAGACAGCATTACTCATACCCCAGTCACTGAGCCACAGGGAAGGCAGTACAGAAAACATTTTAAGACACCATAAAACTTGAAACTAGTTGTTTCTACTACGGCAGTTATTGGCACTCTCTTGTGAAAAACTGGTCAGACACCCACTTTATCACAGCGGTTAGACCTGATACAAGTGATATGCCAGAGACTTGACACAGCTATGAAACATAGCCAGAGCTCCTACATCATGTACCTGACAGCATCTTGACATGAAATGTTCGGTCCAGCATGAGTGATTTTGTTCAGCAGACAATTCATTCACATACTATGGTAAGTGACAGCTGTGGTGCAAGCCAGTGTGATTATAATTATAAGCTTGTACAAAAAAACTAGAGCTCAGCATGTTTAATTCTTAAGGTAATAAAACTCCTGAAAATGTATACTGGGTTTGTGATTGATTCTCTATGCCTAGAAATCCATAAGTCAAGACTAGATGTTAAATTAGGTAGGACTGTCTGTGCCATCCCATTGAAATTAATACAGGGCACTCAGATCTCCTGTGCTTTGTGCAAAAGGACTGCACACCAAGGGAGAGCAAAAAGTACTGTTGTGTGACAGGCCCCTGTCAGCAAGATGACATCTTCTGGGCAGAGCTCCCCATGTGCTCGGAAGGGAGACTGACCATGACAAGATGGAAGAAAGGCAGTAAAAGCTCTCTTGGTTTTGCTGCTGTAGTCTGTCAGCCTTGCATTTCTTCCCCTGGGCAGCTTGTTTGCTTTATGCTTTTTGCTTTGTGTGCTCACAATCCTTTCACCCACAGCACAGCCTGGCACAGACTGTCCCCTTGCTGAACAAGGAGAAGGTTGCATATCCCACTGGTTACACACTCTTTGAAAGCAAGGGCTGCCACTCTTCATTTGCCCTTTACTTTCCCCCAGGAAAACCTTAGTATGGTTTCTGTAGCCTTCATCCCCACAGGCAACACACTCCATCTCCTCCTCTCTTTCAGTAAATACCTCCCAGGCTGTCTAAGTTTTAAGGACGTTTCCTTCTCCTCTCTTTGCCCCATTCCTACTTAGAAGTATGCGAGGACTTTCCCTGTCCAAATTTCTCTCTGTTCTCTCACTGACTCAAAGTGCCAGCTTCCTGGGGAATACAGAGCAGATGGTCCAGCCTTCATGTCAGACACTTACCAAGGAACGAGCTTCAAGGTCAGTGGAAGAGGCAATAAAAGACACATGGTCTTCAAGCTTCACAGCTCTTTCCCAGTGTAAGTGTTACCAGAAGTCGTCTTTGATCTGGAGCAGACCACAGGGGAGGAAACCTGATCTCCAGAATGAGTCAGAGCACCAACTTTATGTATTTACTAAAAGACTAAAGGCTTAAAATGAAGATCTTGTCCAAAAGGCCTCCAGGAAGGCAGGTCATTGGGGAACGCCAGTGGAGTTTCTATGGGCACAAAAAGAGCAAGTTGAAGGTTGAAGAACAAACATTTAAAAAAACAACCAACCAACCAAAAAAGTCGACACTAGGACAAAGAATAAAGGACAACTGAAGCATCCAACTATTATCTTTATCCAATACAAACCTAACATCGTGCTTAGGACAAGAGTTTAACCTGCTACAGGTGTGTAATGACAGTGAGTGGGTGGTGCTTCTGTCGAAGACCACCCTCTAGTGACTGATACCGGCATTTCTTTGGCACGATCTCTCCTGCTTTGGATAGTATCTTTTTCTCTTCTAGTGAAAAGGGACATCATTCCCATGGGCAGCAGCTCTTCTTGTGAGGTGTCAATGCTGTGAGAGCCTTGGTACGCCCAACTCAAGCAGAAAATCTCTAGGGGCCATTCATTTGTTGGTCTGATGTTAAACCATGTCAAGTGAGTGCCTTGTATTTAAGGCAACTTTGCTTTGCAGTTCAAATCAAACCCCAAGCAAATCAAACACTTTGAACACCAAGTGGAAAGGATTAAACATTTATTTACATACAGATACACATGTAAGCAATTTCTAAGTATAAAAAGGACATTACAAGTAAACATGAAGCATCATACATTCATCATCCTGGTCATCCAAAATACATTCCTTTCTCAAGCCCACTGTACCACACTTGACTACAAGAACTTAAAGAAGAGACAAGCCAAATGTTTCTGACAGTCAATGATTCACAGTTTGTTGATTTGGTAACAACTATACCCTCCCCAAATACAGCACTACCCCAGCAATGAGATCAATGGTCTGACCAGCTGGAGTGCATTTTTTCCACTGAAATAGTTGTGCTTGATCAACAAGAAACACATGCTCTCCTCATCCTCCTGGCCTTGATTTAGGAATCGGGGTTCTTGCTGAAATTCTGTACATTGTGCTAAATTCACAATTGTTGAGGAAAAGACAGCAGACCTTTGTGGGAAAAACTCCAACCCAGGAAATTCCTTTAATGCTGTGACTTCCCTGGTGTGGAAATTGCAAACAAAACGCTGCTCTTGGTGCTAAGCAGATTTTTAAACTACAATTCAAACTACAGTTGATCGTATAAAACATACTTTGTTCATGCCGTAAAAAAAAATTATGTGCTTCAATGTTGATTTGATAGTAATCAAAGCTGAAGGTAATTCAGGTTTTCTCCTGAGGAAATGAAGATGTCTTTGTAGACTCTCTAAAAATTATCATAGCTTTCAGGAAAGAGGAAATGTTTTAGATTCAAAAACCTGAAGGTAATGCAGAGCACGACAAACTTGTCAGTTAGATAACATTACAAAGGGAAACAAGCCAGTAAACATAAAATTAAAATGCCTACTCAAAGTATTAATGAATTCAAATGAGAGCTGGGTGAGTCTTTCTGTATAGATCAAAGGCAGTTTGAAAAAAATTCTCATGATCTGCAAATTCACAGAACAGCCAAATATGTGCAGCAGAACAGAGTGAAGTGGAAATAAAAGAGCAGAAAGAGCCGTGTCCCATATTGACAGCTGAGTGACTGCAGCTGCTACAATCTTGTGGGTTTTTTGGTTACTTTTTTTCCTTTTGTAAACAGCTGTGGAGAATAAAATGGATGTGACATATCTGCAGTGTATCTTATTATGCTAAAAACCACGGCATATTTTAAACTAATTCCCTAATATCCAGAGATATACTTGTCACTCCAAATCAGCCTAGCAACAAGCACTGGGCTTGCTCCATACTCTCATTAGATAGCCTTTTCTCCACTAAAACATTGGCTTCAGAAGTTACTTTTTCCTCTTCAGTGCTGGCTGTATGTGTGGGTGAGCTATAAACCTTTCTTTCAGTCTGCAAAAGCTGAGGCAATGGCAGTGCCTGAAATCATGGCAGCTCTCCCCACCATAGACCAAGTATCTTATTCTCACTCTATTAAAATGTAAAAAGAGTATTGTCTCTCTCCTCTGCTTTCCCCTCTGCGAAGACTTGGCTGCTGAGAACACTGTGGCTGCTACATTTACTAAAACTCATGCCAGTGATGCAACCCAGACTCTTGAAGATTTTCACATGACTGCCCCTGTGTCAGCTCAGAATGACTCTCCTTCTCCACATGGACCTAAGTCTCTCTGGATGGAGAGCAGCATCCACCTGGCTCACTGGAGATCAACTCACTTGTACCAAACTCCCACGAATTCTTAATGTCTGAATCTCTTGTACTGGTCCCATAAGGAGGGGAACATTCCCTGCACAGTGCCCTGGCTGGAATGGGCTTATTGAATTATTAACTTTATGTCAATAGTCAGAAGCTTGACACGGCACAGAAGATGAGCCACTGATGCTCTTCCCTCTAACTAAAGCAGGAGTCAGATCCAGTGGTTCGTGCAATCTGATTATCATGCGATCCAGCCTGAGGCCTCTCTCCACAGTACTTGAGGCATAGGCAGTATCAAGAAAGAGCAGATTCACTGATGAGAGGTACTAGAGGAACAAAGCTTTGAAAAGTGCCAAGGTTTGCATTTACATGACACCAGATATTCCAGAGCCTTTGACTGCTGCCCATGAAAGCACAAGAGTGGTTTTAACATCCCTTCTGCCCAGGGGACCATGCGCGAAACCACGACCGACAAGGGGACTTCCGAAGGGGCTCAGCAGGGACACCACCACAATGTATTCTCAAGTCCTTGGAAATGTTACCCCAAGTTTAGTAGTGGAAAACACAAAGGTGCAAATGTAAAGGTGAGATCTGCTTCTTGAGTTTAATTATAGCATTAACCAGCGCTAAAATTACCTTCCGAGCTTACTGCAAAAGGATAACTGGTTCAACAAATGTGGTCACATCTGCAAAGTGCTAATTGCAAGTTATTAACATGAAAACAGAGACAATCTCTGTGTATTATAAAGACAGCTCCTGAGCTGTTAATCCTGACTATGCTCTTAAAACCAGTTTTTCACTGACAATATTTACAGCCTAAATTACACTGCCATCTCATTTTCTGCTGTATCTGGGTTATCTTTCCCCAGTTACCCATTGACTGTATTTGAAGGAGCAAGCTTTAGAGATTAGGCTTTCTTTCTGGATCTGTGACTCCCACTTGGAAAGAAACAAAACACCTTCAACTCACATGGCATAGTTTTTACTTCTGGTTTAAGCTACAGCTCATTCACATGAGGAGAAAGGTTGCGATGGCATCCACAAGTGATGACAACCAGCGATCTATCCCAGCTGGATAAAGTACAGTACGGCAAAGGCGACTTTGGGCCAGTTGGGTGATTAGCGAGGTAAGTCAGAGCAAGGCAGCAGGCTACTTTGGGAGCCTTGCATCATAGTCAGCATGACTACCCTGTTGTCTACTTTCCTAGCTGAAATAAATCCTAAACTGAGGCAGATGTGAGATCAGTAATTTAGGGTACATTTAACTACAGCTCGAGTGGATGATTGCCTTTCAAATACATGACCAGTTGCAGTTTAGGCTGCTTTGCTTAGGATGCACTACTTTCTTCTAAGAAATCAAGCGAGTGTTTCTCATGTTGATCCTTTGCTGCTTGTGAACAGTAACTACAACAATTATCAGCCACAGCAAGAGAACAGACTCAGTGCAAGGAACAAGGGTGATGTCGACATCCAAATTTGTTCAGAAAACAAAGTTTATAAACAGAAGAAAACATTTTGAAATAACATGTTTCACAGGGCTTTCACTACTAGAATTGATGAGAGTATTTCCTTTGGCTCAAAGGGTTTACTGGTGAGCCCTTATGTACAGAGACATTTAAGGACAGTTTCCATACTTGTTCACTGGGAATTCAGTGTCCTCTAGAAACACGTTTTTCTAACTGAATTAACTCAAAACCAATTTTGTTGGTAGGAGCCACCCACATAAAGATATTGGGCTCTTTGACATTCGAAGAATGCAGAATTTCAGACTACACTCACTTTCAAAGCACCCCTTATGAAAGTCCAGAGCAATCAAAATCTAATCCATAGATGCAATTTTAGAACAGATAGTATTGAGAAAATCCTGAGCAAGCAGAACTATACTTTGCATTTCTGCTCGACAAAGTCATCTTCCCCTTGCACAACAGGCTGCAGCACTCATTCTGCCCCACAGCCAGGAGAGCATTAGGGTTGTAATGTCTGCAGCCACATCCCACCCCAATAGTACCATAGGTACCCCAAGGGCAGTCTATCCTGCATATTTGCTCAACCTATTTTCATAGCTGGAGAATTTCACTTATTTTCCAATTGAATTCAGTCTCTGACTGCAGGAATCATGCCAGCTCAACATTTCAACCTGATTTATAGACAGTTCTTCATACTGAAGAAAAACAAGTGGAAAAGCACCTGGACAAAGTGAGGTCCTTAGAGATACCGAACAAGGCAAAACCCGGTAGATTTGACAATAACTAATTGCATCCCTTTGTCAGCAAAAGCTCAGGAAAGCCTGTTGTCCCATGTTGCATGCAACCTACAGTGCTTCTGCATCACTAATTTCAACTTTCCCTCTTTTCAAATCACTGTCTTCTGTGACAACCTGAGTCTACTGCTGTTATTACTGATGCTGAAGGAATTCAATAGATATTAACTGTTAAACCTAGACTAGCAGGAGCCAACTGTTACTAATACAGCCATTTCCAAAAAAGACAAACAGCACCAGCAGGCTGACAGATTTTAAGGGCTGTTTCATATGTTCTAAGCAAAGAACAAAGTATCTTGCCTGACAATTTGTCATGTGTGGTTTTCATTAAATAATTATCCCAAACCCATTTAGCATTCAGCACAAACACATATGTGAACTGCTCAAACAGCTTTTCTGTAAGTCAAATCAAGACTTGAGTGTTTGAGGTAGGAAGAGGCACTCAGTGTCCCCTTCTTTACAGACTTCATAATTTCATTTTCCTATCTTCTGTCTTTGACTCGAAGGGCTATTTTTTTCCCCTAGCACTGTCACAGGGAACACAAATAGGAACAGAAGGGAGTCATGGCTTGTCTCAGCAAACTTCAGTGTAAAAATCCAATGCAAAATACCAGTGAGCACATCCGATCCAGTGATCTGAAGTGCAGAATGTTCAGTGGTTTACTCAAGATGAGCTTGACTGAATCAGTGACTGCACTGGAAATCACACTTTTAGACAATACAGTTTTCAGAGATGCTCTTATTAATCTCTGCAAACAGGCTTGCTAGGTTAAGCAAACATCTGTTGACCATCCAATATTGGCTTCTGCCTGGAGATAATAATTGTGCTAAAAAATTTCAAGAAAGGGTCTTGTTATAGGACTACTACAAAAATTAACATTCATCCAGAGAAAAGATTACTCCATGGCGTTGAATATATAATCCTGAACACACCTTAAATTCCAGAAAACATGCTAAAAGGAATGCTTAGCTCTCTTGATAGTAGAGAACATTCCCAGTCAAATCTGGCCCCATTATAGTTTTGGACGCTTGATCCAGGAAGCATCACAAGTTCTCTCAAAAATCTAGCAAGTTGTTTAGTTGGTGAATTGATTACCACATAATTTGATCTGTATTTATGTTCTTTATTTTTCAAGACTTTGATCCCTTTGCCACAGCTCTAAGTTGTCATTAGCAGTCAGTAAAACTCCTCTTCCAGTTGGGAAGCCTTAAGCAGTTGGTCAGAACATAGAAGGGAAGATAAGCTCTTAATGCTACAAGGAAAGGGGGAGTTGTGTGCATTACAGAGATATTCAGAGGTGTACAAAGGTAACTCCAGCAAAGGAGTTACTACAATAAAATACCACTGGTTCAGCAAGAGGTTTGTTTGCAAACAGCAGAAAAAGAGGCGAGTCTCAAACTACAGCTTTGGCTTATGACCTTGTAAAATGCTGCACATACCACTGTTGTTTTCTTTCAACTTTAAGTCTACACAGAATACACATTGAAAAGAATCAATTCAAATTTGATTGGAGAAGTCAGATAATTCACTTGAACATCAGGCCAACTGCAGCACTGACCCCCCGCCCCAAAAGCACATCGCTGTTTGGAGATGCAGTCCTTATATGAATGCCTGCTATCAATAAAAAGAAACAATGTTTTGAAGTTGCTATAGGTAGCTAGTCTCCAGAATGTTCACCTACAGGTTAGGAAAGCACTAGAAAAAGGGATTTAGGCTTCAAGAAACCTCAAAATAAATATCCAAGAAAATAAAGTTAGCAGTTTCAGCTATTTGACCAGTTCAGCTTGTTCAGTCATGTTAATGCACTTGATTCCCACCTCCAGAAGTGATACAAGGAGCACTTTAAAATGCATTTATAGTGGTACTCAGCAGGGATAGGGAAGAGGACCTGCCCAGCTTCGATACTTTTGGAAACCGGGCTGAGAAACCCACAGGTGTTTTAGTGGGCAGTCTCTTTCCTTCTTGATTAACTCAAAGAGCCCTACCCTATTTGTTATCAATTATATGCTAACAGGCCTGGCAGTAAGAGCCACTACAAATTAAGAACACATACTATTGACTTTTAACTTGAGCGTTACCTGACATGGAACACCCTTAGCCTTGCTATAAAGAACTAAGAGCTGTGCAGAAGCAGCTGTCTCCAAGTTGGATGCTCTTCACAAGTTCAAATGAGGCTGCATTTCGCAATTTGGGGAATGCTCAAGAAGAAAGGCATTGTTCTTCAGCACAGGCTGTATCACATGGTGCAGAACAGCACAAGCCACCAAGTCCCACACATTTCTAAATGATCCAAATTGCATGAGCAGAGATTGAAAAGGACTAGGCTAGAGCAGCAGATGATGTGTTCCCCAACATCTCACACTTAAAGAAGGTAAGTGTGTTAGCTAAATGACAGACAAGCTTCGTACCACAACTTGTACATCTTCCATTTTACCACTAGTCATAAAAGTGACCTAAAAACAGCAAGAAAATATTAAAAATGGCCACATGACACAACAATCCTCCCTCTTTCTGACACAGACTCAACTTCCCATTACATATCAAAGGCACAACATGATACAGCCCAAAGAAGTCTTTATAGGAAACAAAAAAAGCATTTTAAAATGCCTTTTTTTTTTGCTATTTTTTTCAAGAAGTACTTACTGGCAGCTTTTTAGGTCAATACAAAAAGCTCTGTTACAATCTTCAGTAAAAGCCAAGTAATATTAAATTTATTATCTATAATTTGCAGCATATCACAGCCATGTATTTGCCTGGAGAGAATTATCCCAAGCAGTTAAACTGAACTCAAACTTCTAAATATAATTGTTTATGTGCGCATTCACTATTTTCTGATTTCTCTTTAACGCCAACATGTAAATTTGCAATGCATTATGGCACAATAGGTGGAGTAACATCACAAACTCCATAGTGCTTTCACTTCATGTGTTTTGTAGGAAGAAATTGCCTAAATGGTCGCACGTACACTGGAGTTTGGGATTAAGAATACAAATTATCAAGTAAATAAAATGCCTCTACAGCCCTGAAACTGAAAGCTGCTCTAGTAGAGAGAATGGATGCCAAGATGATACCTTCAAGGCATCTTTGAGAGTAGTTCCACAGAGTGAGAGCTGGACGGATCAGACATGAAATGATATCACTTGCGACCCATTGCTACTTCCACTTAGCATTAGAAGAAAACCCTCTACAAAATTGTACTCCTGCCTTTCAAAAAGAACTGTATCTACAAGCTTTATTTTTAAACCAGACATATTGCAGACTGTCACTTCAAACTGTGCTTTCTTTGAACCCTTACACATGAACCAGGCATGCACAAGACTTTGGTCATGTCTGGTGCACTTTCTCAAAGTCCACCAATTTCCCAAGGCTAACTTTTTTACATTAGGACGTGAGTAACTAGAGAAGGAAGGGTTGGTTTGTTTATTTTTTTTTTTAATTTCTGGAGAGTCTTTTCATCCTATGTTGGATATCAAAGGAGCACACAGTCCTTTCCCACTATATTCAGGCCTAGAAAATGAGGTAATGAGATTTTTTATTTTTATGAACAGCGCTTATTAGTGTTTTTGTTAACCAGTCAAAGTTACACATTCAGAGAACAGTAATGTAGTGAGACTAGGTTTGCTGAACTGCTAGCACCAAAGGGAGCAACTGAGCTGTATCCATGTCTTCTTCAATCTTGAAAATGTTGATATATGTAACTTGTTTTTTATTCCACGCTTATGAAAGTGCCTGTAGACGAGAGACATAACACTATTTCAAACAGCAGAGTCCTCCATGAAGACGCACGGGCAGACGTTATGTACATGTCCTAAGAGCTCACTGACAGCCTGGAAGACTGCCAGTGTAGTCCAAAGTCAGCATTCATTCTTGGGGGCTTTTTCTCTTTTTTTTTTTTTCATGTTTAAAAAGGATCAAACACATCGTTCAGTAAGAGATTTTGAATATCTTCAAGAGAAGCTGGTCTACTCTCCCACAGAAGGAAACAAAACAGCTCATGCTCTGCATTAAGTGGAGGACTTGTGCAACTCCTCCTTTCCTGACCTGCTTCACAGACTTCAAGAAAAACGAAATTTAAACTCTGCTACGTTGTCATGCAGCTGGAGCCATCAGCCTGCCATGTTTCCAGGACTGCAGCCTGACTCAGGGTAAGTCACACGGGTCAGATTGGCAGGAATTCCCTCAAGTAGGTAAATCCCACCAAAAAAAAAAAACAAAAAAAAAAAAACCCTTTTGCCCCACAGCCTACATGCCAGCTCTTTAATTAAAATTACAGCAAGTCAAGTAGCTGATACTTTTCCCCTCTCCTGGTAAGGGGGATGAGACATTGTTCACAAGAGTGTTCTGTCGTGCCTCGCTGATCAACCGGCAGGCCAAGTCCAGGAAGAGTTTTTCCACATTATCCGATTCTTTTGCTGACGTTTCCAGATAGTACATGTCCTGTGCTTCAGAAAACTCTGCAGCTCTTTGCTGGGAGACTTCCCTTTTATCAGCTAAATCAATCTTATTACCTGCATTGATAAAAATATTTTAGAAAAGGAATTAATTTTACTTCAAAATCAAGAGAAACTGAGGTTTATAGGGGATAAATAAGAATTTGGTAAATGTATATATGTATGGACAGTTGTTTTGATATGTAACTTTTAGTATCTGCTCTCCCCTCCAAATAATGGATTCCCTGATACACACAAGTTCATTTAGTATCAGCTCATTTAATAAAATATGTTCTGTGAACATCCAAGTCGGTTAGTTTTAATTTATCACCAGTGCATCTGTTTGCTGCTATCAACCAACATTAAAGGATTTTCATTTTAATATCTATTGAAAATTCTCCTGTCCTTGCTTGGAGGAGCACTTAAAACGTCAATTATAGCATATGAGACACTAAACATGATATTTATCATGTTGTTACAAGCTTTTAAAAAAAGCCTGGCATGGAAGACAGCTTCCCTATTTCAATATTCCCATATAGGATTAGACTGTGAAGGCTGGAAGAGGGACAGGCTTGGGAGGCACTTACAGAGTGAGGTGGGGCAAGAAACCAACCCTTTCCTTCAGAGAGATTGGTTTAGCAGAGAGTTAATTAAAGGTCAATAAGTTTTTGATACAATTATACACTATTACTGGCCCCTTCACTTCAAACGCGATGTTTCTGCCATAAATTAATCTTACAATGAAGATAACAGATCAGGACCTGCAATAACAGGCGGGTCTGTCCATGGTATCAACAGGTTCAGGAGGAAACATCTCCTGGCCACACTCCTAACCTGCAATTTTTTGAGAACTAGAGGGAGGAAAAGATGGTTTCCACTGGCAAGCCTTGTCTTACTGCCTACCCCTCATTCAAGACCTCCATCTTTCCCAACAAAGTGGTTTCTTGGGTCCACTGCATACACTGAAGTTACCTTTCTGAACAGACTATCACTCAAAGTGTTATATGATTTATATTTTGAGCTGTAGATGCTGGTAATTAACATTCATTAAAATGTAATGTGTACATTTGTTGGTCATTTATTAATTATTTCTGCACCATTTGTAACCAGGCCATACTCTTGTTGGAGTATGAGTTTCTTGTATGGAAGCTCTACAAACTCCACAGCTCACTTGAAATACCACTGGAGCATGTGAAAGTTAAAGGATACTTAATTTTTATTTTTTTTTCCAAAATAGAATTTCAACACTTTAAAATGACCTAGACTTTTTCATTTAAACAGCAAACTTTTAAAGCTGGTGTCAACACTGTAGCATGAAACTTTTTTGCTTTCCCCAAGGTATTTTTCCGTTCTTCTTAATGTACTGTTAGACCTTTAAAAGCCAAGTCTTGACTATCAAATGCTAAAAGCAGAGCGTGGAAAAGCATGGGTACGCAAAATAACCTTCCCCTTACTTGTAGCAGACAGATGGCCTGAGCTCTATTTTGCCTTGAGTCGAAGCTGTACGGATTAACATAACATTCAGTTATTTATTTTTAGTTTCCCTAAAATCCATGCAGAAGTATCCAGTTTTCCAGCTCTGCCTCACCTATGAATGCTATAATCCACACAACTATCTCATCCTGATGTGGTTCCCAGATCCTGACCATTTAAGGTAAGACTGGTTGCCCCACACCAATGGAGTACAGCAACCTGCAGGCATCACCAGTTTGATCAGATCTTCATATATTTGCAGAGATTTGAGCTTGGAGTCACAAGGGGAACTGCTCTATTCTTAGCATGGTTGGTAGCTGCACCATCCACACTTTAGTCCCTTATGAGACCAACTGGTGGGAAGCATCCCCCTCTGCATGCAATAAATAGCCTTAGGCCTGAAACACAACCACACTTCAAAAAGTGGTTGTGGCGTCTTGAACCCCACTATCAGTGCCTTGAAAACATTTGCAAAAGGAATGGTCCAAGCACTGGGTTTAAAGCATCAACTGTACCCTGTGCCCACCCCCCATTACAACTGGTTGCCAAAATGATCCACAGCACCAGTTCAAGCATCCTGCACCACCAGTTCACACAGATGCCACGGTTCCCTCCCGCTAACATCTCCATCTGCCACCGGCCCCTCGGCACGCACAGCTCGCCCCCTCATCACACCATCCCGTGAGGGATGACCATCACTTACCCACTAGCACGGTGATGACCTTATT
Source organism: Serilophus lunatus (assembly GCA_013399895.1). NCBI lineage: Eukaryota > Metazoa > Chordata > Aves > Passeriformes > Eurylaimidae > Serilophus > Serilophus lunatus. Next base: position 67,147 of record VXBA01005593.1, on the reverse strand, counting down.
GCTGGCATACTGCTCGATTTCCCGCAGCCACTCAGGGAGGCACCGGAAGGATTCTTCACAGGTGATGTCGTAGGTCAAGATTAACGCGTTAGCGCTGCGATAGTAACTCTGTGTGATGGACCGGAATCGCTCTTGTCCTGCTGTGTCCCAGATCTGCAGCTTTTGGCACAACAAAGAAGGGTGGCAAAAGGAAAAAAAGTTTCCTTTTTTAATTTGATAGCAGCACTGTTTTGATCTCAAAAATCCCCCATCACCCTTCAGGGTAAAACCAATGCTGGGAAAGCACTTAGCATTTGGCCCTGTGGCTTCCCTTCCCCATCATTATTTGTTTCCATTCCTGCACTTGTGGATTGAAACACGAGGCACAAAGTCAGCTGGCACTGGCAGCCCCTGGCAGTCACAGGACTCTGGGCTTTCGTGAGACTTCCACATGTTTTGGACAGAGCTGCTGGCCTGGAGTTACAATGCGGGTGCTGAGTTGGGGTCAGGAGGGGGTTGGGAAGTGGAGTCGCGGCCCTGGAGGAGTCAGTGCTGGAGGGAAAAAGCCACTTTTCCTGCCCCTGAAGTCCAACAAGGGCAGCAGCATCCATTCTCAAGAATGGAAAAGAATGCCTCTCCTCTAGCTGGTTATAGTTATCCTGAGATGATGTACTATTGGTTGGAAAGCACAGGACTAAACAAGGAGCTCAGCTGAAGGCTGATCTAGGGATTCCAATGCACTTCCTCTCTACAACTACAGCCATTTCGTCCAGCTGCTCACTGTTTGCTATCCCAGTTTGTAGAATTGGTTGACAGTTCGTTAACTACATCACAGAATCATAGAATGGTTTGAGTTGAAAGGGACCTTAAACATCATCTAGTTCCAACCTCCCTGCCATGGGCAGGGACACTTTACTCTAGATCAGCCCCATTCAACCTGGGCTTGAACATTTCCAAGGATCAGGTTTCCAACAACTTCTCTGAGTTGCCTGTTCCTATGTCTCACCACCATCAAAGAAGTCATGAGTGTTTGCTAAATCCTCTGGATCCAGGAAGACAGAATACATTTCCCAATACAAACTAAACTCACACTGGTTTTATATTTTGACCATTTTATAGTTTTTGGTAGGCCATCAAAACCTCAATTCTTCAAAAAGGAAGTCTAAGAAAAACATCAAAAATAAACATATTTCAACATAAAAAGAGTATTTCTCTGCCTCCTGCTTTTATTTTTTTTAAAGCACCTCTCCCTGGAACTAAATATGTGAAAGGACGATTTCCAGCCAGAATCCTGTGTACTTTGGGAAGAAAAAGGTAAAGTATTTGATTTTTTTTTCCACATATTCAGCAGCCTGTAACAGAGAAATAAGAGAAAACCTTATTCTTGCCCAGTTCCAAAGTCGAGCTACGCCAGCCACTCATCATAAATACATTAGTTTGAAATGAAAGCTCCCCATAGCAGCTTTCAGACATGGGTATGATTTTGAAAAAAATACATTTTTCGCAGAGAAAGTAATTTGTGGCAGGCTCACAGCTCCTGGGCACCTTTGTGCTTTAATCTCTTGGCACAGTTGTACTTAAATGGCTGAATCTGGCACCTGTGAAGTGACACACAAAACCATAAGTGAAATTACTTGTACATGAAAGTCAGATAATGAGTCCTTGTTAAAACTAACCAGCCTCCAAACTCTGGCAAATGGAAAGATACAGATAATTCTGTTGTTACTCAGCTGTTGTTACACAGGAAAAACATCTACTGACTGTCTACTGGCTAACATGTTCTGCATTTATTGAGAAGATATCCAAGGTGATAAAAACTTGATGTGAGTATGTTCTTCCATTACTTTAATCTAGAAGACATTGAAAGCAGAAGGGGATTGTGCTGAGGAGAGGATTTCTCACTGGCTGCAGTTATGAGTCTATCTCTGAGCCAGGTGCAGAAGGCCCCTGATCTTAGAGCCACTGACAAACTCCTGCACACAAAATGCACATCAGACTTCCCCTCATTGGTTATTTCTGTCAAATAAAATATTTCACCGCAACCATTTTACTCACATAATTTTTTTTTTTTTTTTTTCAGAATAACCAAAGGACATTGTCTGACTCAGCCTGGAGAAAATCTAGATGTTTACTGTCTTGGAGCTTCCCGCTCTCCCAACATTTGCACCCACGCTTAGCTTTCCACCAAGTATAATGACACCACGTTCAGCACAGCCCTCTGCTTGCAGCACTGCTATCTACTCAGTTCAAATCTGTGTATCCTCTTGGTACCAGTGTTGCAGAAATTTTTGGCATTTGTTACAAAAAGCCAGATCAAAATCCCCCTCGGCATCACAGTGCTCTCTGTTTATCAGCAGGTTTAATAGCTGCTCATATCTGAAAGAGTTTGCACACAGCTTTCATACTAGCAAGTCCCTTTCCACTGAGTTTGTAACGGCAACTTTTGAAAGCTGAAGAATATTTTTCTCTTGGAATCTCTATTCTATTTTCAAGCCTAAAAACCTTTTTGGTAAACAGCTCTTCTGTCTCACTCTGAATCCCAGCAGACGTGTCAGAGAGGCTTCCCAGCACAGAGGCAGAGTCATGGCTCAAGCAGTGCTAAATGAGCTAACAGTTAGAGCAGCACCTTGCTTGACTGAGATGTCATTTTTATTGCTCTGTGCTCTGAGTCATTCCTGCTTTTCCTGTTCATTAAATGTTTATTCTCACAAGCACTGCTTACTCAAGAAGTTGAGGCTACAGTATCACTCTCCAAAAGAAATGCTTGCTTTCCAGACTCCAGAAGGCACCTTCAAATGTCCAAATGTATCATACCAAGCTCCCCCCAAAGCTTAGTCACTGAGGCTGAGCTCCAGCAACTCCAATCTACTGTGTTGATGGGGTCAGGAGAGGGACTTTAAAGAACGTACTATTTGCTATGTGAAATATAGCTGGTATACCAGGTACCTCTTGCTAAGGCTCTGTGACACACAGTCCTGCCCCAGGGTGATTTAGAGTTGCTTGGAGGGACACTTGTGCATTCATCAGCCATTTGCAGGGCAGCAGGGACTTTTCATTTACCTTGTAGAGCTCCCCAGAACCATCCTTGCCTCTGAGATAGCCCATATTGGCATGACTGCTCCCAACACTCACTTAAGGAGTTCACAGCCTCAGCCCAAGTTAGTCTTAAAACACGACTGCATCATGGGAAGAAGTCAAAGACACACGAATCCTTAGGGCAAGTTCACAAAAGCCAGACCTCAGATATAAGTGATGTTCTTAAAGCTCCATCAGTATTCAACACAGAAACAGATGCTTGTAAAGGAGAAGTGGATGGGATTCATCTTACCCTAGACTGTTCTTGTCCCTCCAATGACCAGGACAATCTTATGACTTCTAGTTTAAGCCCGATATATAAGGGCAAAAAACGAATTCCACCTGAGTGGAGTGATTAAACCATTTACCAGCTCAGATCCTCTGAGCTGCTTCACTGGAGCAAATTTCAGCTGAAAGCAGTATCTCTGCTGTGTGAGGAGCTTGAACAAACTGCATCCCTGTCCTGAACAATGCTACTACTGCCTGCTAATGGGCACTGCAACCACTGGGCTGACACCAACACCACAGGGCTATATGTGACTCGGTCTTTAGCAGATGAAGGTATTTATACCTCTTGTCCTTCACCCGCTCAGGCAGGAAGGTCTCTTGGTCAAGCACCATCATTTGCCATAGGTTTGTACAGCTCCTCATGCAGTGGGGTGGCAGCCTGCTGACACGACCACAGCTTTTAAAATCTCTTTTGAGCTTAGAAACACACCATAAAAATTTCTTCTTAAAAACCCTTGGCAGTTAAATACCAGTTAAAATACCGCCAGGACTGAAAATCTGCCCAAGCCCACTGTTTCCATCCCATCACTTACAGAAGCTTAAAAACAGGTCTTGATGTCACATCCAGCCACTGCCACACTGTGCCACTCTCATTTTTTCCACTACTGGATTTGATAAAAGCAGCAAGAGGAAACCTGCTGGTTTTCACTTCAATGCCATTGAATTTCATGCAGGCAGAGTAAATCCAGGAGCAGCTCAGGGACACTGGACACCTTGATATTAGAGGCTCAGATAACCATACTCTGATCTCTTAGACACTACAGTAGCTCTAAGGAAACCTCTACTAATGAACAAAGTGGCACTAACCAACATCTCTGGGCTCTGGACCCCAACCACAGATCCCATTAAAGCATGAGATTGGTCCCCAGTATGCTTTGGCCCAGGCAAAGTAGTGCTCTGCCAAGTGATACTCAGGCTCAGTTTGGAAGTTAGCACAGGACAAGGACAATTTCCCACCAGTGATTTGGTTCCAATCACCCTATTTTAGAGGGTGAAAGAGTTAATAATATGAAGAAATTTGCCCTTTGCAGTCAAACATGTTTCCTGAAACACCAGTATTGTGGTCGTCTCTGCTTCTTCCAAATGCATAACTTGGCAGAAGTGAAAGATGAGCCTTTGTTGTGCAGAACCAAACAAGTCCAGAAGCCTGCTCTCCCAGTGGTTGTCTTGGGAGCTCACGGGAGAAGACTTTCATCAAGCACATCCCAGTGGGAATGCAACAGATTTCTGCTTACCAGAAACACCGGGAACAGAGGCTGCACTGAAATGCTTCATTGTGCTTCCTCAAACCCAGCCAGGCACACTCTTACCATCTCTTAAGTAAGGGACATAGTTTTGCAAGATCTCCCTCTTCCATTTTCTCCCTTGCACTAGGGGAATCTGTTACAATCCTGATAGTAATTCTGGAGAGGAGCATACAGATTGTTAGACCCTATGTTGCCTGAGCCATGACAGATAGCCCTACACTTCCCCTGCTCTTGCAGCAGTGGGAGGGCTGCAGAATGAAACCTCAGCTATTGTACTGCCACACGAATTTACACTTAAAATAATCAGGCTCCTACCTTTACTTTTTCACCATTTATCTCCACAGTTTTAATCATAAAGTCAACCCCAATCGTGGCTCCTTGCCCTGGTGGGAAAAGCCCCTGGAAGAAAACAGAAGTTTGATTAAGCATATTTCTATAGCAAGACAAAACTCTCTTTTTGGCGCCAATCCTCTCCTTTTCTATCTTCAAAACTATTCATCCCTTGTCTCCTTCCCTGGACGCTTATTTCTGTCGCATTTAGAGCGTAACATTTCCCCACCACGAATGTTATCGTAATTCAACCCCACCATGGTTTCCCTGCTTATACATCCCTAGTTGTGTAGCAAGTCATTGACTTCAGAGGTAGGAAAATGGGAAAAGAAGGATACATACAGGAAAAAAGAGAGGGAGGGAAACCCCTTCTACTTCTGTGCTGTTGGAAGAAGCAGGGCAAGGGTGAGAACCTTCCATCCTACTTCCAGTGCATTGAAAGAGGTGTGAGCATCTGCGTGGGATGAAATGCCTTTTGCTCCTACAACCTCGTGCCTTCCCTTTTCCCTCCACCACACCCCCCATAGCATGGATAGGCATTTCTGGCAGCTTTCAGCAATGGGGTCACATTCTCAGGAGAGAAGCACAGAGTCAGCCATCACCAGTGCCACAACAAGGACAAGGAACAGCGTGGTGCTCATGGTATTTGACTGCAGCACCATCATAAAGGAGTAACAATGAAAGAAAAAAAGCTTTTTGATTTCTGGTCTACCAAGTCATGTTGATTTTGTGGCACATCCATTCCCTACAGCAGCTGTGCTGCAAAAACACAAGCAATAGAAGCAGCCAGAGATTTTTGCTCTTAACCCTTTGGGGTTGACTAGGTTTATTGCCACTTGCTCTCACATGTTTTTGGAGACCATCTAATATCACCGTATTTTTAAAACTAAAATTAACAGCGAAGAAGAAAATTGCTGACAATTTTTAGTGGAGAGTGCAACCAAACCCCTGCAATTTTGTGTTTTATAGTACATCATGCAAAGCCTTCTTTTGCCCCAAATCACAGTAGCATGAGCCTTGTTATTCTGCCACCGAAAAAGGTCCAGAAGATACTGGACTGACAGCTCAGGACCTAGATTCTTTATCTACTAATGCCAAATAACAGGGAGAGGTCTGTGTGGCAAAGGACAGGGAAGAGACCAAAAGATGTGCTGGTCCTTATAACCAGTCGAGAACACCAGCAAAACAGGAGTTGTCCCAGCAGCTTTCAGAGGGGATTTTCCACCTTCAAAGAGCAAAGAACTTTCTCTGACACAAAATCCAGCCAAGCGTAGCATTAGATACAAACGTGCTGCTTGTGCCAGCATGTCACTATGAGTGATATATGCAGTAAGGTTGTGAACACCAGAATGCTTTGGAACCACAATGCTGGCTGGCAGAGCTACCAGTGCACAGCCACAGGTTTCATGCTCCATCCCAGTGCTGTCCCCACCCCAAAGTCTCACACCAGAGGTAGCCAACCTTACCTGAGTGAAGCGACGGACTAGGCAGGTCTTCCCCACACCGGCGTTGCCGATCAAAACAATTTTGAAGAGGAAATCATAATCTTCCATACTCATTTACGCAGCTGCAAGAGACAGCACAACACTATGTGAACCAACTCAGTGGGGACAGGCCCTTTTATCCCTGCTGAACTTTATTACTTCAAATATTCAGAACAAAGGTCTCTTGGCACACACGTGGCTCCTCAGATAAGGGAGAACATGTCCCACTACAAGCTGGGGCATCCACATAGTCAAAAGGCAGCTGCTGTGAAACTTTGGCCATGTTTCAGTTCTCATGTGGTTTCACCTGGCTGCCCACAAATTAGAGATGCTGGTTTTCAACTTTCCAAGTAGGGCTCCACAAACCTAAGATGCTGATTCCTAAAGATCCCCAAAGGTTTGTTTCTTTTAACTACATCAGCTTCAAAGGACAGTGTGGACTTTGCCATATTGTCCAAGGGGATCATATAATTTATTTCTGTGAGGGTAATACCCAAAAACCCACCATGAGCTCCTCCAAGAGGGCACTGGGTACACACAGAGCAGGGCTGGGGGCACACACGAGGGTATAACAGATGGGGAACTTAATTTCTGAACACAAGCAGCAGTGTTTGCCTTAAAGACAGAAAGACCTTATATGCAGTGGGAAATAGGCTAACGGTTTGGCTGAAAACACTGAAAGATGTTTTTTAAAAAGAAGAAATAATAGATGCTATTAGGAATATTACTACAATTGTAATCTCCTTTAGTTTTGAGAAGATAGATTGCTCAAATGGGAATTGAACAGAAAGGGGGGTATCCAGCACACCTCACCCCCACAAGTCGAATCTCCTTAGCAGTATGATTTCAGCAACATCACAGAGGATGGGCAAAGTTCTCCACATATAGGAAGACCTACAAGGCTTCCTTAGGGCATTCAAAGTATGGGGAGGACCAAAGAGACAAATTTAGTTTGCTGCAACTGAGCAAGTCATGAGGGATGAGCATCCATACCTCCACTTCCAGTGCACCCAAAGGTGCCAACACTATGATCAAAGAAGGGGTCTGTAACCTTCAAGAACAGCAGTAACAGCCAGAAGACATTCAGGTGGAGATTTTAGGCAGACAGAAAAACCCAGAGACAAGGGAACAGAAGTGCAGTGTCAAACCCCAATTATGTTCAGGAGGATCCAGGTGTTATATGTGGCATCAAAGACCTGTCCTCAAAATTGGTCTGGGGTAACGGCATAGAAGACATCAGTAGAGAGACAGATTTACAAACCATTAGTTCAGATACCAAGTAAGGTAAAACCTATGCAACACTACCTAACCCATCAGTACCTATAGATTAAGTAACAAATGAGGAGACAGAGCCAAAGACAGTAAGTGTAGGAAAAGGATGGGGCAGGTGGATAGGGAATGGGAGAAAAAAGAAAAAGTATTATGAAGGTGTCATCCTCAGTAAAGCTGCAGATAAGAGGTATTTTACAGAGCTGACGAAGAGAGCAAATGCAGCCTGGGTGAAATCAGCTTCTCATGCTCAGCCCAGAGTGCTCTCTCACACTGCCTCCAAAGACCCTTCCTTTGGAGGGTTCATTGCCACGCACCAAAAGGTTCCTGCTACAAACTCCAGAGCCACCAAAACGTTGTGATAGGCTTATAGTCAAACAGCCAGAGAAAACAAGATAAAACTGAGCCAGTCTGGATCTGCCTAGCACTGCACATGGAAACAACTCTCCAAGCACCACCAAGAGTCTGATGGACCTGAGGGCAAACGAGGTGGAAGACTGATTCAGCTGCTTCACATCTATGTGGCCCTTGACCTTTCCAACAATCTAGAAAAAGGGTAATCACAGAAATTAGTGACTAATGAGCTGCATCACATCAGCAGATGGTTAGCAGGAACACACTGAGTCACTGCACAGACATGTCACTTCGCCTGGGCCAGTGACACAGCGCAGCAAAGTGCCACTAAAACAGCAGCTGCTGGAGGTGTCCTAAGGATGCTCTAACATCACCGTGCTCCAACATGCAACACCTCGCAGCTCCTCCCTATCTCTCAGTACAGTGGAAGAGCGGGACCTTAAAAGAACAACCTCCAAAAGTACCCTTTTTTCTGGGGCTAGTATTTTGTGTAATTTTTTCCATATCTCCATGACTGGCTTTCCCAGAATGGGATGGATAAAAACAGCAGTATTAAAAACATGTTGTCAATGCTTTTACAATGAAGGTTAAACGTTAATTTAAGGTTTCAAACTTTCACACTACCAAACATGAAGAAAAGTGCAATCATCCACTAAAACCATTTCAAGACTAATGATACTCTCTCAGCACTGTATAATTATTCCTGGAATTCTTCATACCTCAGAGGGTATGCTCCCCTCTCCAAAGAGATTTCAGTTCGATTACTTGTACCCTAAACAATCCAAAATTAAAATTTATCTTCTTAGGAAGCTTAAAAATAAACTTCCTTTGCAGATTTTTGAGCTCAGAAATACCCTAGAGTTACATCTGGTCCCCTTCAATAGGCTCTAGGACTGACTAATCATATGTGATAATGACCCCAAATGAGAGCTGAAAAATGAGCCAAGACCATAAAACAAACCATGCAATGATAACACTAAATGCCAGAACTGAAGAGAGAGAAGAAGTGGGGACATGGGAAGGGAGAAAACAAAGGAAGCAGAAAGGAATAGTGAGAATTGATTTGTGAGGCAGAACGGGCAGATGAGATCTATCACCTAAACTGGTGTTTCGCCCTCTGAGTGCACACACGCTACACCTCAGCACACTGTCAGCACTGGATACAGAAATATTGCATCAGTTATGTTACAAAATCCTCTCCTGCACAGCGAGCCTTTCAGCCTAGTGACCTTTACTGCTGACTCAGGCTCAGGCTACCCTCCCTGTCCCCAGAGATGTGTCTCAACCTCTGCCCCGCTTGGGAATGTGCATCTCAGCAATACAGCACACTCTGAATTATATGCTTAAAAAAAAAAATGTGGAGCACAACTTGCACAACTTTTCTATTTGTTTTTTTTTTTCTTGTTTTATTTTTGGTGTGGGCTTCCCCCCCACTGCTGCCTCTTTTCTTGTGTTTGCAGGCACAGGGCTCTGCCTTACATCCCTGCAGTGGTTTGAAGTGTTCGGGATGCAGCTGCCTGTCCCCACCCTTCGGCAGAGACAAGATCCTGCAGTCAGGGCAGGGATGGGATGCCAGTCCATGCCTCAGCCACCTTTCACCACATTCACTTAAATCGCAAACAAGGCTGGCTACAGCACAGAGACATGTCCTATCATGAGATAAAGCAGCAGTAGGGCCCAAGGCTGGCAGCAGGGCAGAACGTTTGGTTTCGCAGCTGTTTTTCCCAGAGGCAGTTTATGCAGCTCTCATCTCAACCGTCTCTGTGGGCTGTTCCCACCAGCTTCTCAGGGGATCAGTTTTGCATGGTTTTATTTCATTTGTGTCACTGCTCTGCTCCACTTCATCATGCGATCCCACACATGTTACTCAGAGCAGAACAAGAGGCCGGGAGGGATAAATCAAAGCAGGGACACCACCCAAAGAGGTGGTCCACCACTGGGGAGCGCAGCTCAAGGATGGCAGGACATGTTTTAGACTTTGCTGGTTTTCACAGAATCATTAAGTTTGGAAAAGACCTATAAGATAATTGAGACCAGCACTGCCCAGTCCACCACTAATCATTTCCCCAAGTGACACACCTACATGTTTTCGAACACTTTCCAGGGATGATGACTACCACTTCCCTGGACAGCCTGTTCCTTTGCTTGATCACCCCTTCAGCGAAGAAATGTTTCCTAATGCCCAAACTAAATCTCCCTTGACACAATTTAAGGATGCTTCCTCTCATCTTATTGCTTGTTATTTGGAAGAAGACATTGACCCCCACTTTGCTACAACCTCCTTTCAGATAATTGTAGAGAGCAGTAAAGGTCCCTCTTGAGCTTCCTTTCCTTCAGGCAACACCCCCAGCTCCCTCAGCTGCTCCTCATACGACTTATGCTCCAGATCCTTCACCAGCCCCACTGCCCTTCTCAGGACATGCTCCAGCACCTCAACATTCTTCTTTGGGCAGGACACTGCAATAAATGCTCTTGGTTTTTTTCAGTTATTAATTCCAATTCAACAAAAAAACTGATGAGATCCACCCAAAGCAAAAGCACGGGAGCCAAGGGTTGTCACCTCCCCTTTGACCCCCTCAAGCTCTTACAACCAAGCACCAGCTCCCATGGAGACACCTGAAAAAGGAATGCAAAAGTCGTAGGCTGCTTTCCCCATGCAGCAAGCACTGCTGCAAAGGCAGATGCACACTAGTCCTTCCCAATTCCCCCAGTGTTTCTTGTTAGGAACTCCCATAGCCTGGACAACAGGACTTGGTCCTGTTTCACCATGTTGTGTGCTCTTCACTGCCTGGAAACGTAGGACAGCAGTACATCTGAGGGAGGAGAAAGAAACACTCCCTCCTGCTTCTCATGTTCACCATAAGCCACAACACAAGGAGTTTATCCCCAGTAAATATATGCTTCAGGACACCAGACACCCAGGTATGTTTCAGTTCATTCCTTTACATTATGCCCTCTACCCATTTGCTCCATTTACCTCTTAATTCTGCCTGATCCACTTTGATTTTCTTGACAGTGTTTATCATCTGAACCAAAGATTTTCTTATTGCAGTGTTTTTTGATCCATTAGTTTGGATGGTCACAAAGGTTCCCTTTTCAACCGTGACCTGCTTTGATGATGCCATGCCCAGCTTCTTTGGCTACAAACTAAGTGGGAGAAACACAAGGCAAAGGTTCAAATACTACCTGGAGACGTGAATTACTTTGGAGTGATCAGATTCTCCTTCAAGTGGATGAAATCTCTACTTTGCCTGTCCCTTTTCAGTTTTTACACCAACATCAGTGTTTGCACAACCAACCACGAAATATTGTGAGGTTTTCAGCTGATAAAGAAATCTCTGGTGCTTCTCTCTTGACTCCTTTGCTCAAGGAAAGTTTCCACCTCTAGGCAGCAGGGTCTATAACGATGACTTTACACCAATTGTTTTTGCTCATGAATCCAAAGGTAGAGTGGGAGACTTCAAAAGAACAAACCTTTCTCAGTCAACCACAAGATGTGCCAACCTCTGCTTGTCTTTTAACCTGCTCAGGAAACACAGTGAACAGTCTTTGTCTGAAGTCAAAAACCTTTAAAGTCTAAAAGAATGTTTTGACAGCTTCATTTTAGGAGAACAAAACAGAAATAATCTGGTGTTTCTAAACCTCCACGGTATCTCAGTCCTTAGTCCGCAAACTAATGATGCCCTTGATCCTCTCTCCAGATCACTGATAAAGGTGTGTCCCCAAAACTGAGCTGTGGGGAAAACCACTTGGGACCAGCTGCCAGCTGGATGCAACTCCTTTCACAGTCACTCACTCTCTGGGTTCAGTAATCTAAATAGTTTCTTCCCCAATGAAGAGCTGGATTAAAAACAAAAGACAAGAAAAATCAAACTATGCACAGCTGCAAAGGTTTGTCTAAAGGTTGTCTTTAGTGATAAAGATTGAAATTATATTAAGCCAGGAATGCCAATAATTTGCACCTCAGCTGTATCCCACCTCAAATTCCCATTAAAACCCATTGCTTCAATTAGACACAGAGACAGATCTTCAGCCTCTTCCACCTGCTGGAACTAACCAGTAGGTCAGGGCAGGTTTCGATGTATTTATACAGTTCTTAATAAACAAGTATTTTCTGTTCTTCATCATCCAACAGCTATAAACAAAAATAAATTTACCTAAACATCTTGAGTTCAAATGGCAGCAGTTATGTATACAAACATATGCCATATGAACCACGAAACTCAAAGCTAAGGCTAAGATTTCAAGCAGAAGATTATTCTTCATGGGCCAGAAAATTGCAGGGAATTCAGGCCTGAACATGCTGCTGCATTACGTAACTCAGGATAAAATATTCTCGCTTCCAAAGCACCTGCCAACCCAAGTAGGCTCCAGCACTTGTCGAGGACGAGCCAAGCTCATGCCCCTCTGCAAAAACGCAGCCTGGATTTCCTTGCTTACTTCCCTCACTCCTCACCTCCATAATGTTCAATTTCACTTTCATTCACCCTAGAAGAATTAAGAGGCTTAATTCCCAAGAAAGCCTGGATCACCCATGCTGCTGGTGCCAAAGCCATGGGCACATGGAATCCATGCTCCATGCTCCGTTTGGCGACACATTGAAACTCCAAGAACGTCTTTTCCAAAATCAAGGGAGAAGGATTTATTGTAGGCACTTGGGGTTGCAGAGCCCAGCATTTCCCAACTCCTCCCATCACACTTGCTGTTGCAGGTGAGCTAAATCTGGATTGCCTGTGCTCTGGCAATCCTAAACACACCTCTTCAAAGACGGTCCTTCATAGGAAGGAGAAGGTCCCGACAGTGCTCAGTAAGTGGCCTCAACACTTCCAGGAGGCATCAAGCAAATACACAGAGTGCAGGGAGGCATGGCAGACCCAACAGCACTGACTGATCAGCTGCTGGTCATTAAAAAGCCTAGACACATTTTAAAAAAGTGCAAATTGCATCCAAACCTTCCATCTGGAAAAAGCAGTAAATTATAAAAACCTCAGCCCTACCCTATATATGGAGAGATAGATGCTCCTCAGTCCTATGCTCAGGATCTTTCTCCTAGAGAAACCAGGCAAGCTGAGTAGATACAAGATCTTACGTATCAGAGGTGTGTTTTTTTCTCACAGATATATTTCTATAAATAACAGAAAAGGTGAAGCTGAGGGGTTTTGGATCAATGACTGCACAGAGCACATAGCCCTTCCCCTTAACTCTCTCGTGATCAGGGAGAATTTGCAGCTTACTGGGCTACTTTGCTCAGGAGCTTGTGCAAGTCCTACAGAGGACCCCCCGACCAGCAATTACAGATGCTTCAGCACAGAACAAGAGGGTAAACCCAGTACAAATATCACCTCAAAGAAGAGCCTAGAGCTGGGGGCTCCAGAGAGCAGGATGCTCATGAAATACCCCAGCCCATGTCTGGACACCAACTCTCCTCACTTCCAGATGTAATTGACTACAGATTTCCCTCTTGATCTGCCCACTTTGCCTAATAATAGAGGTTACAGATCCTACATTTAGGAGTAATATTTGTATTTTCACATGTTCCTGATGCTGAAAAGGCTTTTTGTCCATGTTGCCCACATCTGGGTGAAGTCTTTTGAGGGGCTTTGCTAGTACTGGTGTCAGGAACTGTATTAATATACATCAGTAATCCTTTTTGGTTGGATGGTAGAAGGAATGGGTGGTGTCTGAGATGGACACATCCTTGAGGATCTCAGGCTCTTCATGAGAGAAGGCATAGTTTGCCTGGTCCTGTATCCTCCATCTAAACTTTCCCACTCCTGGAGGGAAGGGAGACCCAGTGACATTTATGCACTGCAGTGTTGGGAATGTCCATGGAAGCGCTAAGTACCACATGCAGACAGCAAATTACAATTTCATCAAATACATCTGAGGATTGAGCTGTTAATCAATCATGACTCTCCTTGCAAAAATAAATAAGTTAATCAGATTTCTGTCTTAGGAATAATGATATACACAAAAAGACAAACAGAAAAATTAATTTTTTTAGGATTAGAACAACTGCTGACAAGCACAGCCACAATGCCTCAATGGTCTCTGATCACACCACACATCAGAACACCCAGGATACACATTAATTCCAAGCATAAGAACAGCCTCACACTCCATTTATTGTCAGAATCTGGGTTTTGACTGCAAAAAAGCTCATGCAACCTTAAAAGATGTTTATAAAAGTATGTGTTAAGATATGCCTGGGGATGGAGACACAATACCGCATGCTCAAAACAACACTCCATTGGTCTTGGCTGCATTCTAGCACATCATGTGACCACCAAGCTGTATGCTCTGCAGCAACACATTTTTGTGTGTTGAAGCAGTTACGGATTCAGCCAGCACAGCAGACGGGCTGACTTCCAAGTGTGGAAAACTGCATTGCCAGAAATCCAGCCAAAAATGCCGTTTTATCCACTCAAAAACAACAGTCTCTTCCCAAAAGGGGAAAAAAACTTAAAATTATTTTTTAAACTACAGCCAAGCAGTAACTGAATCACGTCTTGCACAGAAAAGCTAAGAAATCTGCCTAAGTCCAGCTCTCTGCAATAGGAAATAAAGCTCCCATACCAAGACCCAACCAACTAAAACACAGAAACCCATCAGGAACTCGGGTGAGAGTTTCCATCTTTAGAAACCAGGTGCAGGATCAGGCAGAACTCCAGACATCTCTCACAAGCTGGGCAAGGTTTATGGGGACCATATGCCTACAAGCAGTGAAGTGCAGGCTGCCCAGCTTGCAGGGAGGCAAAGCTGGTAGAGAATTCATCCTCTGTCTAGAAAAAAGGTTTGTGCATGTCAAATAGGTAAAAAGCAAAGAAGTCTCCTATTGATTAGTTTCCTGAGCTGGCACGGGTTAGGGTGGTATCATGGCCATACATGGAGACGTTTTGACACTGCATGACAGGGCTCTTCTAAACCACTTGCAAGATTAGACAGTTTGACACCAACATTTTTGAAAATACATGATAAAAGCTATCATAATTAAAGAATTTCAGTGAGGTATTTACAAGAACATCATGACTCAAATGAGGTTGCAAATGCAGAAGCAGCACAAGCGTAGCTATGCCATTATCAGTGACATAAGAGCCATAAATGTATTGTGAAATATGAATATGTGCATTAGATGGTCTGGGCTATAGAAGTATGTCCAATAAAATTTTCTTAAGTTTTAACTGCAGTGACATGTCTTACTGCTGATGACCATTTTGTTTTGTGTCATAGACTATGATATGAAAAAAAAATCTAGTAAGGTTCTGTTTCATAATACTGCTTTTTAATTGAAAAAAAGAAGCCATTATTTCCACCTCTTCATTTCTGCTTAAGTAAGCTTGTGATTTACCGGGATTTACATCACTTCTCCATTAAACCTAGTAGAAGTAACAAGTAATTAAATGTCATCTAATTTCACTTTCACGTGTCTGAGATCGTGGCTGTGCTTGGCACTGCACAGCTTGGGCTGTGGGGTCCATGAGGCACTGTCCATGATGCTCCTCTGCCATGGCATGCCATGCCACTGCTGAAAGCCATGCTGTGCCAACCCAATGATATTCTGGAATAGCAATCAAAAACCTGAAAACTAACCACAATATTAAGATAGGAATTTGCTTCAGAATGAAAAATAAGATCAAAATTTTGAAAGCCAAAACCACAAAAAGCCCTGCTTTTGGCTCATGACAGATTATGACATATCTAAAGTCTAAATATAAAATATATTCAAAAAAATTTTATATATAAGATAATATGTAATTAAATATATAATATGGTTTATTTTTATATCTATTACAAATGTGTAATTAAAATATTATAATAATAAATTAGCAATACTTGCAGCAGAGGAAAAACAATAAGCAAGATAAAAACATAGAACCAAAAAATAGTTTGGGTTAGAGGAGATCTTAAAAAGATCATTCCTGGAAGTACTCAAGGCCAGGTTGCACGGGGCTTTGAGCAACCTGATCTAGTGGAAGGCTCCCTGCCCATGGCAGGGGATTGGAAATAAACGATCTTTAAGGTCCCTTCCAACTCAAGATATTCTGTGATTCTACAATAACATTTCATTAAGAGGAGCTCAATCCCTAAATAGCACCTCTCATGCATTTTATGTCACAGCCTGAAGTGCAGTGAAGCAGCCTTCTCTAGACAATTGCTTGAAGGAACTTTCTCCAGGAACAAGCACACAATTATAAGGGCAATTATTTGCACAGTACAGGTAACCCACTTTTAGTCAGTCATTTTGGGTTATACAGACCAGCATCTTCCTGGTCACTCAAGAAGGTGGCTGGCATTCCAGGGAAAAACTTCCAGGCATGCCTCCTAATTCAAGGGCACAGCCTATTACTACAGAGTAGAATTAAGAGAAAAGTGTTCTTTGTTGTTAATATTTTTCGACTCCCATGAGGGAATAAAGAAGTGACCCTGTGTTTCAACTGGAGGCTCCCTTTTCACAACCACACGCGCAGCATCAGCCAGCCACATGGGAGCTGTGCATCACACCTGTGCCACCACGATAGGAAAGGTGGCACTTTGCCACAGCAAATTTGCATTTCAGAAGGACTTCTGCCTCTTATGTCTTTTAAAGGAAGGTTTCTCCTCCAGAAATTATAGCTTTTTTGCACATGAAATGACGGAGCAATAAAATAGAATTGAGTGTTACAGTCTCCTGTTACGGTGACAGAGGGAATGCAATAGCATTGGCTATTTAAATCCTACCAGAGAAAGAGATAGACAAGGTGCTGTAACAGTTGAGGGCAGTCCAGGGAAGCTCATCTCCCACGTCCCCATTTCTTCCAAAGCTGAGCTTGAAATCCCAAATGAGAGGGCCCTGCCTGCCCCTAAAATTAAGTTTGCAGTAATGGGTTCTAAGCTATTTCTAGGCTGATTATTGCCCCAGTGCTCCCCAATTTATCACCTCCTATTTGCAGATGGGAAGCACATTTTACCTGTAACACTCAGGTCAATGGACACAAGCACACATGCTTCAGCTTCCTAATAGAACTGGCAAGACCAGCGCAAGTGTTCTACCCTCTAAGAAGATTTCCCCTCTAAAAATGGTCTCATCTGATGGAAACCTCTCACCTGGGATCAACCATCCCATCTGGCAATTGGCTGAGTTGGTGGGGAATAGTCTTTGCCTTTCTGCAAAGAAACACTGCGGTACAGCTTTAACTGTGGATATCCTGCCAGAACACCAGATGTTTCATGAAAACAAATTGTTCAGAGAGGAAAGAAAGTAGAAACAATAGAAACTTGGGCGTAGCTTCAGGGCTGGTTTCAGCTGATGTCTCCAAAGGGAAGGTTCCCAGCTCTG
This sequence comes from Serilophus lunatus, assembly GCA_013399895.1. NCBI lineage: Eukaryota > Metazoa > Chordata > Aves > Passeriformes > Eurylaimidae > Serilophus > Serilophus lunatus. The sequence continues at coordinate 49,805 of VXBA01005593.1, read as the reverse complement.
CCTGCACCCAGCCAGCTGCAGGAGGGACCCAATCTGGGTGGGAAAAAAATTTGAGGGCGGGACAGCAGAATTAAGATTTTTTACAGCTCTTATCCCAGAACTTAATTTTGTTAAGAAGTATGTTTACCATCTTAAATATAATCTCTTCAGTGGTAAATTTCTTGTCATGGCTCCCGAGTAAGATTTTTATAAGGATATCACAGGTCTCTGCAGAAAGTAAGGTACGGTATTCATGTTCTGGTTAAATTTTAGCTCATACGCTAACATATGCCCCATTTTCAGTTCCCCTTATAGTTTCAGGCGGTTACAGTACTTTTTATTTGTCCTAAACCACTCTAAAAGTACAGCTACTCTTCTAGGGCAGCTATCTGCTCCTGAAAGCTCATGTCAGCTTTGGGTCATTTGCAATTCAAGACACTGCACAGGTTAAATTTGGCACCAAAACAAATCCCGAAACACACACAAAAAAATATCATTAGTGGAAGATTTCTGCTCTAGGTCTCCCACCACTGCAGACACATTACGCAAACAGTTTACCTGAAAGTCCAAATTCTGAGAAAAATAATTCTAAAGCATGTGTTTCAAAAATGCATTTGAGATTTATTATCGCTGATGAAGGAAATGGTACCTTGAGGACTAAGAGAGCAGGGCCCCACAAAACCAAGCATTGCATATGCATGCAAACACACACATTAAAAGACAGGATTGGTCACAACAGCTCTCTAGCACAAACAAGTCATATCTTCACCTCCATATACCTCCACTCCCAGCTCAGCTACTCCCCATCTCCAGCCACATGGGTTAATAAATTATTGCAGACATCTGCAGAGAGAGATTTGCATTTGGAGAGAAGGTGAAGGCCCAACCACAGCAGCACCAATATTCACCCTTTTGATGTTGTCAATGATCAACAACTCTACGACACAGTCCAAGGCCTCTTGAAGCGTGGTGCTCCTGCTCAAAAATATGTTTCCATCACAAACACAATTTTTTGGGGTTTTTCCAGTATAGACATTGCTGTATTACAGATAATAGCACATAAAACCACAGATTTTTTTATACTACTACTGATCTCCTGGTATCAGCTTACTGAAGTTTTGACCTCTTAGTGACTAAGACTAGGAAGCAGAAAGTTATTTCCTCTTGTTCACTTAAAGCATGCAGTAGCCAGTCTTTGTAGCCACTAATGCCAATATGATGTGTGTAGCCTGGGCAGTGCTGTCACTGGGACAGGAACCTTCACTCTCACAGCTGCCCGTCATGGGGGCACAATTTGGCACATCAGCACCGTGTTTGTGATCATCTATTTTTATTCCTTAGCAACAGAGCAGCTTTTGGGTTTGGGCTTTGAGTTGTGGTTTGGGGGGGGGGGAGGGAAGGGGTGTTTTATATCTATATTTGGCACCCTGAGGAAATTCCTGCACAGAAGATAGCAATTTTTAAAAGATAGGATAAATGCTGGCACTTAAGCTTTGCTGACAGCAACGTCCCTCCCAGGCTTTCGGTTAGCGTGAACCTGGAACTAAGGGAAACCCTCACATAGACCAGGTATCAAGAGTAATGGCCATCACACTTTCTGCCTCTGCACCCTGCCCTGGCATAAGAACAGAAAAAAGATTTACTGGCTCAAAGTCTCTAAGCTGTGTAAACCACCATCTCCAAGGCTCTGAACCTCATCACTATTCAGCAGCACTGATGGGTTTCACAATAACTTTTGTCCTGTGAGAGATAGGACCACTCAGCAATAGCATTGTCTTAGAGAGAGTAGAGGGGCCAAGATCTCAGGACAGTACAGCAAATCTGAAATAAGATACTGTCCCTCCCATAAATAATGGAAATATCAATACCCTCTACAGCTCAAGAAAACACACAAATTAAATCCTGACTAATCTACATGAGAAAAACAAATAACACCTGATGTTTCCCAACTCTGCTAGCAATATGGCCTTAAAAAAATTAAAAAAAAAAGATTTAATCATTGGAAGGATAAAGATATCACATGGCTTGGCAGTTTCATCGGTTGTCATGGCAAACGAAAATCCCTGACTCCCTAACTTGTGTGTTTTAGAGGAAAGGGGACAACAAAAATGCCCTTTTTTATGACTAGAAAATAATGTTTTTCTAATAATCACTCATGAACCCACTGCACACTATATATAAACAGCTGCTTCTTCCCAGGGAAAATGTTTGCTACTTCTTACTGAGCAACTCTTGGGGACCCAGGCAATTCAACCCCAGCAGACATTCAGGCGTGGGTAATGAAAATCATGTGCTCTTACACGTGGTGCCTTCTTTGCCTGCCAAAAGGAGCCTGGACTAGCTGCAAGGCGGGGGGTCTCAGCTCCTTGACGGCTCTGCCACCACCTCCCAGGGCAGGCTGCTGGCACAGCACACCCAGGAGAACCTGGGAACATCATGAGTCCCCTCCGCTGCTCCCACACTCAGCATCACTGTCCTATTTCTTGCACGTGTCCAACAATGGGTGTTTTTTCATGTGTTCTCAAAGCAAATAAAAACATGGATATTTGTGTGAGTTTTATGCTGCCAAAGAGGTAACAGCAGCCAAGACACCCCAGTGTTCACACTAACCCAGGAAATCCCAAGCATCTCGCATCACACACCTTTCATTACAGTACATTTTCTAAATATAAGTAGGAGATAAATTGGCTGTAACTTCAAGAGCAGGTCCCCAGAGAAACTACTCCTTCCAGACATACTGACTTTTGTTTTTGGCTGCATGCTAAAAATCTAGGAAGTTGAGGATATCCAAGCACCAGATTTACATCACTCATTTCATCACGAGGTCTTAGTACATTGGTTTGTCTCCAGCCCTTCCCCTCCTGCAAATCTCTCTCCACTCCTGGGCTTCAATGCCAGGCCCTATTGTCAAGAAGGAACAACAGGGCCCCAAGGAATAATGTTTACTGCACAATGTTGTAAGTCATGGTACTCTGGAGGTTAGGTTTTTTCCAGGACCCCATCCACTGTGGTTGCATGGGGAGTAACGAGAAGTTGCTCAACCACAGACATAAGGCCAACTGGAAAACATCTTCTCTAAAGAAAGCTACAAGTTCCTTCCCTTATCTCCCATAAAAAGCAGCTGTGTATCAAACTGCACCACTGCACTCAAACACTGGCCGTGTACATACACTGAGGGCCATATCCTACCAAACTCCCTGGCCTCAGTCAGTTTGCACCTCCAAGTCTTTATTGTGACAGCAAACTGAACCACACTTCTCCCCAAACTTCATCGCCAAAACTGACCCGCAAACAGGAACGCCCAAGCAAATGAGCTAAAGGCAAAGGGATAACACATGGATAACTAGTTTGGATCCTTAATCTTTTGGATATGAGGCAGAAGGAAGGAAATTATTCATCATCATCATCCAGCCAGGCTGTGCTTGCAGGAATGCAAGCAAGACAGCCAGCTTCTCATTTATAGGCTGCACATACCAAAAGGAGGCCCCTTTATATCATTTAAACATGAGATATACAGATTTCCACAATAACTTTTCAGCTGTAACACTGAATTGTATCACAAGCCTCATATGTTACACCTTACCCACACATTGCTGAAGTTACTGGAAATGCAATCACAACCCATGGGACAAAGGTACTCAGCTTTTTCACCCAGGCAATAAACCAAATACACAGAAAACAGGATTTTCCCATGGAGGACTCCAGAGCGCCCCCTCAGCATGCTGGTCCTGCAGCATCTCTCCCCGCAAGGCTTGCTGGCTCATACTCAGTCCTCCAGTGGTTTAGGGTCTAGAGCATTTCTGGGCTGCTGTGCATGTGGGTGGGATGCAGGGAGGGATGGGCAAGGGAGAAAGCACGGGCCAAAGAATTAAAAGGCAGGCTGGGAAAGAAAGGAAAACAGATAGAAACCAAAACCAGCAAGAATAATTCTCTTTAGGTATAACAGCAGAGTAAGCTGGCACTGCTGGGACACCACACAGTTTTACAACTTTAAGTTGAAAGGATGTGACAGAGCAACTATTCTTCATCCTGACGAGGAGACCTAGTCCCAAGGCTAATGCTTGCTGGTTACATTCAGGTGTTCAAAATCTTGATACACAACTCTGGAAGAAAATTGTTCCAGTCACAAAAAAGACTGCATTACCAGCTTCTGAAATACATGTATATTAAACATTTTTCTTTAGGATAGAGCTTGTCAAAGGAGATGGTATGAACCAGACAGACTGTGCTTGTGGGGGTAAGCCACATCTCACATTTGTTCATTCCTTGTATTTTCCCAATTTTGCACAAAACTACTTGGACTGGCAGCATTTGTTTTTAACAAAAGGGGCAGTCTACTCAAAAACACTTGTAATTTGAAAGTCAACATAAGGCACTTTCATTTAGTAAAATACAGAACTCCCTCTTCATGTTTCAGCTTGCCATTTATCCCACCAAACGCAAGCACAGCCTTGCTGCAACCCAGCACAGCACGCTCCCACCACCAATTACAAACAACAGCTCCTAATTGCACTGCAAATTGTTATTAGTTATAAAGAGATTCAATGTTTAAGATAGCCCATCTAAAGCAAAGATAAAACTTCTGTAGAAGTTCTATCTTTATTTCCTGTCCTTTCTGTATATATTTCTATACTATATGTGACTGAAATTGGATATCCATACATTAGATAACAGAACAGTTTGGGGTTTTTTGTGCATATTTATCCTCTTAGATGGGAAAAGAGGTGAAGACCAAGACCAGAAGTCAGAATAAAAGAAGGTTTTTGGCTCTGCTGCTCATATCCTGCAGGACAGGTCCTATGAAGCACTTGAGATTTTATTCTTTCCTATGCAACAGTCATCAGCACCACCCTGAAGTGGTACTGCATGCCGAAATCCATCCATTCTGCAAAGCTCTCTCCAAGGAATTTGAACAGAAGCATTATTTTAAGTCTTAACCTTAAAAGCAGATTGATAAGAAGCCACTGTTTTTCTCTTTGAAAACAGAGGGTTTGCAATAACTTGCACAATATTACTGCAGTCAGCTAACTCCAGCAAGAACACGTCAATTCCAACTTTGAACCATCTTTTCAAATTACTCTGTTCTCCAACCTCCTTAGCGTCTCTCCAGTGGAAAAGAAGACTTCACACTTAAACGTGCACTGCTGCTCTCTTGTAGCATAAGCACCTCAGTGTCTCTGCAATAGTCATGTGCGGATGGAGCCAACTTGAACAACCAGATAAACATATGATAAAAAGCAAAAGAGAATCTGCTGTGGTGGTAAAGAATCCAGGCATGGTAACAAGACTTGTAAAACTGCCTTCATCTGGACTTGGGTATTTGCTTAGCTGGCAGTATTCTGAATTGCTAAAGATGATGGTGAAAGGAAACAAACAATAGCTGTAAAGATCGAGGTTTAAAAGAAAAAAAGATTGTCTAAAGAAACTATGAGGCAATTTCAGGTTAGAATTATAAAAGAAATAAAATTTATAGACTGAAAAGACAGGGAAAACAGGAAGAACAGAAGGATATGGGATGAATCTGGGATGTCTTGGCAGATGCTGCTGGAGCACCAAGGCATGAGCCCAGCCAACCACACTCTGGAGAGGTGCATCTTGCACAGCACAGCAAAAAAAGGGCAGGAAAAATGCTTCTCAGAGAGGAAGACAGGAAGAACAAACTGGCAAAAAATGAACCCTAACCCTGGAATGACACCTGCCAGCTACCTACAGAGATAAACTCAAAAGCTCTGCCAAAAGTCAAAAAATTCTTCATTTTTTAAATTGCGAAGGCGATGCATATCCTGGCACTGGATCTGGGAATCTGAATTCAAACCCTGAGCACAAATCAAGTTTCAGTGCAAATCTCAAGCGCCAGCCTGAACAACAGTCACTACAGCCCCAGCTAAGACATCCATCTGTATCAGAACATGATTTTGTGAGTCAGAAACAGGCTTTGGTTCACTGTCAAAAACATAAAACAATCCAAGACAATCAAGGAAACATTAGGTATTAAAGGTCAAGTATCCCTTCCACTTGTGCTGCAGTGCAAGGAGGCAGGTTTAAGTATTGTTTTGGCATAGAAACGTAGCTTGTGGCAAAAAAAAGCGCTTCACATCCAAAAAACGTCCATGTAGCCTTTGGAGTGAAGAACTTCACCTCCAGCGGTGAAACACAAGTTTTCACTGTGGGCTCGCTAATCCGATGCTTTGGTTCACAGCTCTATTTGCTCCTGTTCTGCAGTAGCCTCACATACTGCCCGGGGCTACAGCTGGCAGCTCCAAGGGCTCACTTAAATGGATTTGAGTTTCTTTTCCTGGCAACTAATAACCTCTTCCCCCCTCCCACAGGATTGGGCAAGCACCAAGCGAGACTTTCCAGGTACAATACAAGAGTTGCAGATAATGAGGATCACATGGAAAGCACCACATTTGCAACTTTTTTGTACATTTAGTACACTTAAGCTGTCAGTGAAGACAGTGTGTGCTCCTTGGAGCAGGTCTGTGTCCTCTCATGTCCGCTCAAAGCCAGCAAAATAAGGTCTGAGAACGGTCACAAACATCATCCCCTTCATCCTCAGCACAAACAAACTCTCGGATAGATCCAAAACCAGGTTGTAATAAGCATGTAGGGATTAGGAAGCCATGATTAAATATGTCATATAGAATTAAGTTAATTATTCCTTCATCATGCCATTACAACGACCAGCAATCCAAACATGAAACTAACTCAAGTATCAGCTGGGTTATTTAAGAACACCAGAGGAGCGCTACGGACTCCATATGTGTGGCACCTCTGCTTTGCACACTTCTTAGACTGTTCTTCTGCCTTTTGTAATTTGCTACTTGTTGGTACCTCATTGTGCACAACACAAGTTTTCTTTTTACCAGGTTGCACAGAAGGTTGCATGGCTTCCAAAAACACAAATGAGCGTTCTGCTTTGAGAGCACATATTACAATTTTTTGTGATTTACCTCACTGAAAGCAGCCTGTGGCATTTTTTTAAAGGTTGGAATTACAACTCAACACTTCACTCAACATTTAACTATTGCACCTTTCCACCCCATGCATGCCCCACTGGTACATCCTTGAACTTCTAAAAGGAGCGCAAGCTGTGCATAAACAGTAAGCACATTTTCCTCCTTTATTCATAATCAAGAATTAACTTCCAAGTCTGTATCATAGCACTTAAGTTCCAGGCAGGCTGATGGCCAGACTGTACTCTATGCTACAGAAAAATCACTTACTAAGCATCATTGTCCATCTTTGAACACTCTGTACACACAAGCAAGATGGGGAAAAAGTAACAGATAAATGATTTGCTCAGGAAAAGAAATTTGGGAGTAGCCACCATGAAAATCAGACCTAAGCCTTAAAACTCTATGTTGGACTATTTTACCTCTCCAGCCTCTTTCCCCACTGGCACCTCCAACCCTGCTTTGCTTTTCTTTACTATCATTGATGAATATCTTTTCATTCTGTAGTCTCTATGCCCACCTTTCTCTGCACGCATCATGATATGTGCATTTTTGCCTCTGTCTGCCAAGAAAGTGCTGAGATTGCTCAGTTGGTTAGAGCACGGTGCTATTAACACCAGGGTTGTGGGTTTGACCACCATATGGGCCATTCACTTAAGAACTGGACTTGATTCTTGGAGGTCCCTTCCAACTCAGAATATTCTGTGATTCTGACTCAACTATCAAAAGGGGTGGGTATTTTTCTCTGAGAACTATTTTTGGGCTGTATTCAAGAAATTTCCCCTTTAATGAATAGATTTCGTATAAAAGCTAGAGCTACCAAAATAGAGAAGACAATTCTTTCTTCTAGCTTCTCCTCCCACTCACTCCTAGATGCTGGAACATAGCTCACCCTTGATGGCACTGCCTTTCCTGGGTGTCTTCACCATTTCTCCATGCAGATAGGCCACATCTCACTGCACTGCAACTACCCAAATTTTCCCTTATCCGCTTAATGCCTTAGTGCCATCTCTGTCCTCAGACTCCAACAGAAATACTTTCTAGCCTAATTTAACATCCTGCATGCAGCAACTGAACTGGTTGATGCAGATACCAGGTAGCTGATAGTTGCCTAAGGAGATTTGATATTTCCAGCTTAAAACAGCCATCATCTACCTCCTCTCAAACCCTCCTGTCCCTTTGCTCACAGAACAGCTCTGCCTTGCCCTTCCCAACCAAAGCCTGGCCACTCCACGCCTTCACTGCTCACACAAGTTATTCATGAGACGAATTGGTTTAACCTCAGTTGGCAAAAGTTATTTCCTGGAAAAGTACAGCAGTGAAGCCTTCTGAAAAAAAAAAAAGTCCCTTTAGGATCAGTCAATTAAATCCAGCATCCCCTCACATCTCAGTTATTACAATTGTCCCTCTCTGGCCTCAACAGATCTCATCTTGGACCACTCGCATATGCATTCAAAAAAAGAGACCCTTTTAAAGGAAAATTCTGTCAATTTTCCCGATTTATACCTTCAGGGTTTCTTGCTTTTCCCCTTCCTATGGCTCCCCAACTCCTGGTTATTACTTTTCACATTTGTTTTATAGCCTAGCCTACATCCCACTAATCATCCTTGATGCAAAAGGATGCAAAACTCTGTTGTCCCTCACGCCTGTTTAGATCTCCTTGCAAACACCCACTAAGCCTTCACCTGCTCAAAAATACTGCTGTAATCTGGCCTTTTGCTGCCCATTAGTGATCATAACCTGTAGTCACCTGCCAGAAAGCTCTGAGCTCTGCCAGGTGGGAACTGTGTTTTGCCATTGCACAGTTATTCAGGATACAATGATGGGACACCAGATGCTGCAGCAACTCACAGCGACATGAGGCAGAAGGAATCCTGCTTGAGTGACCACTCTTGATTTAAAGCAGCTGGTCAACCCTCCTGAGGCTTATCCAACTATTCCTAAATGGAAATGTCAAGCTGTCCCACCCATGCCACTCATTGTCTTCAATGTCTGATCTACAGAGAATGGCAATTCCTCCTGGATCCATCAGGCTGAGAGCTAATAGTGAGATGAAAGCGTTCGGCTCCGATTTCTTGCAAACAGTAGGAGAGTAGGGAACTATGAAGAAGGATCTGTAGTGTGACACAAGATGTGTTTTTGATGTTTACAGGAATTTCTGTGACTGTTCAGAGGCAGCCCTTCCCATGCAAAGCAGAAGTGTGATGGAACCTTTTTACTTTCCCAGGAACAGCCAAAATAGCCATTATGAGCAAGAGGATAAATGACCTCCATCATACAGTGAAGCACACTGTGACCCACTTCAAGGCTAGGATAAAATCACAAATGTTCCTTTTTAAAACTAGAAGTTGCAGAGTGAAATGTCAGAGCCTTGGACAAAGCCTCAAATGCCAAGTAAACTTGGCACAATAATACATCAGTCCTTCAGCTCCTGTGAACAGCCTGTACTCCGAGCAACACATAGCTCTTGCACTTGAGAAATCCAGTGATTTTCAGTTTACAGCTTTTTCTAGTCTATCTCTACGTATCACAACACATATTAAGTCTTAGTTAATGAATCCTTCCTTTAAAATAGGCACACAAGTTAGAAGCCTACCATTCCTTCCTAGGAGGAGACAGATGCTGATTACAGGAAGCAGTTCTTTGTAACAATTCTCTTCCTAAATCATACCAATTGCCTTGCCCACTTGAAAGGTGCATTTGCTGTATCAGAAGAAAAAAAAGGCCCTTACTATTAGCAACATCTGAACCACTAACTGTCAAAACTGTTTGCTTACTGGACAGGTTACTTCTTTCTGCATAGCACTGCTTGAATCCCTGGAACACCTTCCCAAAGTACCGTTAACATGCAAATGAAAAGACTCCTCCTTGAGATGGTACACAATTATAGTTCTAAGCTAAAGTAATGAAAAGCTCAAAACAAGACAGGCTAGTTACACGTGTCACAGTAACACTTGCAAATCAGTCTCTTCTCTAAATGCCACAGGATTTCCAGGAGGATCAGTTACATGAAGAAGGATGAATGGGATCCTAAAACTGAAAAATGTACTGAATTAAACATTAATGCACTCATTGACTGTTAACAATATACACATTTAATGGTTGGTATGGCCTGGTAAAATATAGAACTGACTGCATTCTAAATATCTAGAAAGACCAGAATCTTGGACACAGAGGCTTTAAAATGCTCCCTGCAACGGAACATACAAAAAATATAAACTCATCCACCACACTCTAAGTATGCTTTGCATTTTGCTTTTATTGTAACATTGGTGCAAGCACATAGCTAGGCAGGAAGCCAAGCTGAAAACTGTGCTCTATTGACTGCTGAGGTCTCCATTAGGTGCTCCCAACAGAAATATTTGTTTGCCCAGACCAAGTCTAAAGATGAAGCAGTGCCACCTCTTCTCCATGCCATGCAAGCTTTGGATGAGCATTGCTAAACAAGCCTCTAAATTCAACAAGTTCCCTGCTCCTTAAAGCATGAGACACACTTTAACCTTGTTTTCTAAGGAAAACAAGATTTTGCATCATCTAGCCTGGCCAACAGGCTGAGAAACTACCAAATAAAACAGTGCTTTGGCAGAACTACAAAGATAATATAATTTTTACAATTCTTTTGATCACCAGGCTTCTAGGATGAGACAAAAACCAGAATTCACACCATCACTATTGGGCTGACCTCTGCCCTTGCCATTTTTTGTTTGGCTGCAGCTGGCTGGTTGTTCAGGACACTGATGTCTGTCAACCAAGAGCACACTCAGCAGCCATGCATTTCTTCTCCAGATGTTCCTATCATAGCTTCCCATTATAGCTCCCCATTTGTGTTATCCAGTTTCTGGACTTCTTTGTCTACTCCTTCTGAACCCTTGAAGCTTCAGCACTCAGCAATCAGAGTTGAAAGTGCCTAAAACCTTTCCAAAACAGATGCTTCTGCATGAGATCAAAGCTGATGAATCTCTTTATTAATAAAGTGATCTGACACCTTAAAACCTGTGTGTAGTCTAATAAAGCATTGACTGGTCTGGCAGATTACACTGTATGTGGTTTTGTATTGCCTACCTTTAAGGAATTAAACAAAATGTCCAAGTTAGTCTGATATAAGGTCTGGCCTCCCTACAAAATTGTGAGACCAATATCCCTGAGTACTTTTGAATCTGCCACCTCTCTCCAATGATGGTGTCTGGGACCTAAAATAACAATGTTATTTAGACAACACAACTTGGGTGCCCATGATTCAGGACGGAATTGTTCATTGACCATTCAGTGAACAAACCTAACCAAACACAACAAATTCTAAGCCAACATCTCTGCAAAGGTATTTACACTTTCTAAAAGGATTTAGGGTTAATGGGACTTCAGCTTGAGTGTAAGCTATCTGGGGTACGCTTTCAAGTCTTTTGGACGTGCAGGGCAAACACCAAGCAACGGTGCCTTTTGTCTCCATTAGAGGAGGACATTACACAGCCAGCCATACCATTGATGAACCACTGAAATCACACTGCTGCACTCCAATATTTCAATTAAGACATCCAGAAACACACATGCTCTGCCAGAAAAATACCTTCTTGCTAGCAGGGCTCTTTCTGCTTGACTGGAATTGAGCCAATATCCCAGTATCGTGAGACTGCAACAACAAGAGTCACTTGATCTATAAGAATCACATCAAAGATATCATAATTCAGGTAATCATAATTCAGGTAGTGTCTGTTTTCTTATTTCCCTCCCTGTCTCACCTCCACTGCTTGCAGAATTACTTTTCTTCCTTGCTATCCCCTCGCATACAGCTGCCAGCTGCACTGCAATATCCACCACACAGCACCTCCCTGATAAGGCTGCTAAGGAACCATTTACACTATGGCTTGCATTAGAGTTTATAACATTTTTTGGAGCTCTTCCAAAGGAAAAGCCCCACGTAAATCAAAGTTATTGGTGCCATCCACAGGCTAAGTCCAGTCAAGAATTTGCTAGCACTCACTGTGGAGACTGCAGATCTTTGAAACACCAATCAACGTGCAGCAGAGGGGCTGAGTAATAAACTTCATTAGCATTGCTGGTAACACTTCTCTTCAGTGGCATACAATAAATCACTGATGAATATTCAAGGCATCCCTTCGAGGTTATCTCCATTTTACAGATGCAGGCAGCCAAGAAACAAAGTTTATAAAGGATTTTACTATAAACACAAAAAAGATGCAGAATTCAACTGTCTTGCTTTCAAAGTACAAAAGGTCATTCTACACAAAATTGTGAATGATATAGATTGATTTGCAGTGAGATTAAGGAGACTGTCATTCCCCAAAAATCACTAATGGCCATTCCCATCCAAGTTACAGCACTGGTTACTCATATTACAGTAACACCTGCAGACTGCAGAGAACTGCTGATTATCACTGCAGAAAGTAGGGACTAACAGACTGAAGTTCTTTCCCAAAGATGTTACCAAGAATCAAAATCTAATCTATACACAAAATACAGGAGAAGTTATAAAGAGATCAATGACTCAGAAACTGTATCAGAAGAAAAAGAAGTGGACCAACCCTCCAGAATATCAGACAGATATCAGTATTTCAGATATCAACGTTAGCTAAGCATCACCCAGCATTGCCCAGGAGGTATTTTTAAAACCTTCCTCTGTATCTTCACGAACTGATGTCATCAAGCAAAATGAGGAATGCTGTGAAAGATGTGCTAACAAGATGGAATTTTTATGTAGTTTCACACATTTTCCAGCAAGAAGTTTGACATTTAAGCAGGATGACCTGGTTACTAGTGGCTACTTTAAGAATTGGTGCAACATGCTCATCCACACAATGACTGACAGATGCAGTAAACAAACAATAATTCACACTGGGTTCTTCCTCCCTGTAGCGACAGCATTTGTAAAACTGGAGCACTTAATGAGACACTTTAATACTTATTTCACAATTGCTCTCCTTTATTCTAACAGAATTAGCCTCAGCCCATAAAGAATGTTTTCCTTCTTTTTTTCATTATGTAAATCAATATTCAATTTATTTTGAATTCCTTAAGTTGTGAATTTCTAACTAGGGCAGATTTATTTTAAAGATGCCTTTATTTATTATTATTATTATTACCAGCTGACCACCTACATGGCTACAAAGTGAATCAGCCTGGGGACACTATCCCATAAAGTTAACCTAGCAAAAAAGATTCATTTTAAGACTGACTCATTCAAGTTTCCCAATCCAGAGATACAAGAGATTAGAGACAAGACTGATATGATAATGATAGCCCTTGACAAAAGACTGACCATTCACAAGGACCAAGGTGAAGTTAGTAATGATGGAAGCACATGTCTCTGGCCACGCAGCAGCTTGAGAGAGAGTTTTAAAAATTCCCCATACTACATTCACACCTGCAGTAGAAAGTTCAGGAATGGTCCAATATAACTATGTATAATGGCATGGGACAGAGGGAATCTCAAGCATTTCCAGCACAGGGATGCCCAGTGTGACCCAGCAGACACTTCTCACAGGCCATGCTTTTCAAAGCCCTTTTGCCAGTGCTTCCTAGTGATACACAGAGACCGGTGACCTGCACAGCCATGCGAGGCTGCACCAAGACACGTTTCCCGCAGAACTGCAACAACAGAACTGCTACTTAAAAGAAAAGAAAGATTTCCTAGCAGGAGGAAACACTCTACACTAGCAAAAGTCACTTACAAAAATAATGGAAATAGCGAGAAGTACCTCAGGATCGCAATATGGATATATTTAAGCTTGTTTTCCAGATTTTGCGACAGGGGGGTGCAGAAAGCAAAAGAGACTTCAGAATTTGGGGGTATCAACTGCTGAAAGACACTGTACATATAATACATCCCTGCAAGAGGTGGTCAGGGCATACCAACAGCAGGTCACAACAAGACGAGACTTCATTCCTACAGATCCCACACAGCAGTTTCCAGCAGAGTCACATGCTCACACCTCCCTCTCCTAAATAGGTCGAGCAGAAATCTGTTAACTGAAGTTAAGAGCTTAACTTTAGTCTTCCTGTTTGCCTGCTTAAATTAAAGGGTTAACAGAAACCTGCATTTACTTGTGGGGTTCCTGTGTGCACACAAACACATCAATCCAAGCAAAATGCTACTACCACATTTTAGAAATGTGAATACTGCTGACTTGAAGAAAATGGGCACAGTTCCCTTTTTAGAAGGAACAAATTGTTCAGAACAAGGACAGATCCAATAGAGAAATCAGGCACTGACTCTGCTTCTGCAGTTTCAAGCTGCTGGTACATGCAACCCGGATACAGTCTTTACATGCTTTGTGTTTTGGTTTTTTTTTAGTAGATTCAACATTGCTCAAGAATCCCCACATAATGCTCTCAAGAACAAATATTTACAGTCAGGATTTTTATATTATCGGATATGTGCCACAATCTTCTGTTGGCTATGGACAGGAGACAACTACTGCACACAAGTCTGGAGCAATGGAAATGGTGCAGATACTCACTGCACTTGAATGTATTTTAGACAGAAGATGTGGAATTAGCTGCAAACTGTGTTAAAACATTCCCCTTAGAGGGAAAGCACTTTCTGTAGTTATGCCACAGAAAAAGGGATTACAGAGAAGAGCAGAGCTCAAACCTATCATCACACAGTCTGAACTTGCCACCACATCTCCAGTCAATCAGATGTGGAACCTGATGCTGAAACCAGACATTCCAAGGTCCTCAGCAGCCAAGAGACATACAGACATCCCAAACATGCACCTACCCTTTTATGAAAGCTAGAGATTTCTCCAGTCATTGCTGAGGTTTACTTAAACTCATTATCGCAGGTTTATTCAAGTTAACACCTTTTCTCTGCAGGACACACTGCACCATGAACTTCAGGAGAGATGAAAGAATAAAAAAAGGCTACAAAGCAAGGACAATAAAAAAGTGTTATTTTTTTAAGTGGCAGTTGTCTCCTCTCTCAGTTCAGTAGCCATTATAATAAAGCTTGAATCTCTAGAATTGGAGAAGATAGAATTTAAAACTCCTTTCCAGCGGCAGAAAGCAACAGGAAAATAAGACCACACAGCATGGAGTCTCCTTAGGGGATTTCTTGAGGTCAATAATTCAAGTTATACAAGGTCGTCTTACTATGTTTTTAAGTAAAGGAGTTATTTTAGGTAAATATTCCCATGCTGCAGCCACAATTGTCATGAAAACACCATGAGTTAGACCTTGCAAGTACAAGAGATGGCACCATGAAGAACTTCTCACTAATTAGACATGAATCTGGCTTCCTTTAAAACCTTGTTAGATAAAAAGCCTTGACTGATCTGTTTTCCATTTCTCTGAGTTCAGGCAATGAAATTTAAATCACAGAGAAGTGCTAATGATTATTTTTTAAGTCAGCTTTTCATTACTGAAAGCATTCTTTGCAACATCACAAACCCCAAATCTCTTTTCTAATCCTGGCAATCCCTTTCAGTTGTTCTTTGGCCACAAATCTGAATACTGTTGTTCACGTCAGCTCACAATCTTCATCCTGAACATGGATCTAGGATGGCAGGGAGAAAGTGGGTGGGAATAAAGACATCGAGCTGGTGAGGTCTCAGTGGCAACACCCCACTGGCTGCTGTCTGGTTCGGATAAAAGGGGCAACCTCACTGCTCCCTGCAGCCTTCCAAGGAGCGGAAGTGTAGAGGGAGAAGCCAATCTCTCTTTCTTGGGATTCAGTAATAGGGCACGCGGGAATGGTTCAAAGGTGCACAAGAGGAGGTTCAGACTGAACACACGAAAGCATTTCTTTGCCAAGAGGCTGGTCAAACACTACGGCAGACTTCTCAAGAGAGGTGGTAGATACCACAAGCCTGTCCGTGCTCAAGACACATATGGACAAGATGAACTTCACGGGTTCTTTCCAACTGAAAATATTCTAACTCCTCTGGAGAGGGATCCCATCCTTCCAAAACCAGATAAGGGGATGATCCCTCCTGCCAAAACAATTAAAGCTCCTACTTCTGGATGCAAGGGGTTCAGTCCAAAACACTTTGGAAAGCACATGCAAATGATTGCTACCGTGGGATGCGAGACTCTCATACGCACATTGATTTTCTGCACTGTTCCCAACAAATTGGCATCAGGTCTCAGCACCAGCCTACGGAATGGCAGTTCCATGACAATACTCTTTTGCAAACAACAGCCTGAATTTATATGAAGAAATACTCCCATTTGAAAAGCACGCATGCTGCCGTTTGAGCAACTGACTTTTTGCTTAATCAGAAAAGCAGAGTTCAGGATTTTGGTGCCCTCATTACAGAGAAGCAGCACAGTGCAGGAGTGGGTTGGGCTGCCAAGGCCCTGCGTGAAGTCCCTCCCTCCATGGAGAGCGTCTTTAGCGGGACAGAGTAACCCAAGCATTGCTTGACTTCTGTACAATTTGGCATCTCTAACACCTTTTCTCTTTTGCCCTTTTAAATTCAGCCTGCAGGATACAGTCTTTTGAGAAACCATGCGCAAGCTCATCTTTTTCATGCCAGCACAGCCTTTCCTCCCCTTCCTCTTCTCTCTTTCCTTTTCTCATTACTCTTTTCAAGGTCTAAAGGAAAACACTTATCAGACACTTAAAGGTTACAGTTAACTTTTAGTTCAGCAGTACCTAAAAGAAAGCATTTCTGCTAAAGAAAACAAAACAAACACTGCATCCTGTGATGCTTAAAAAGACAGCAGCAGACTTCCGTTAGACCTTACTGAAGGTTTTCTTCTCTGTTGGTACAAATATTCCCTAATTATCTCAGTAAACTAATAGCTAGGTTAGTTTAAGCAGGTTTTAAACCGGTATAAATTTTGCCTTAAGTATATTAGGGAAGAGCACACCTCTGCAGTGTAGCGAGAGCCAGTAACTCCAGGGGAGGTGAGATGACAAATAGCAATTGAGTCTCAAGCTGTTCACAACCTAAATACCTATCCCCAGCTCAAAGCCACAAAGCTCTCTAATTATTTTTCTCTATGCAAGGTGAAATCAAACGACATTACAAGCCAAATCTCACTAATACCTTATGCAGGGCCAACGTTTAGTAGCACAGATCAGTTATGAAACTACTGTAACAGGAACAGACTTCAACGTGGTCTTGACTCTGTTTAAATGCTGACAATAATTTTAAGGGACAAGTTTATCCTTGTTCTGCCCTAATTGTTTCAATATATTAGCACCTGAGGAATATTTGGCTCAACTCCCCAAGCTCCCCCTTTAAATTCACAGTTTTTGCACAGACCAACCAGGATTATATGACAAACATGACATATCCTTTCTTTCCCACCCTAATAGAGCCATTAAAACTAAAATGAGAATTTATTTAGTTATTGACAGAGTCACTGAGAGGGGAGCAGGAAGCTAAATAGCTTCCTGCAAAATGAAATTGCAGAAACTAGAGAGTCAATCAAAACGCTGCCTTAGGTCATCTCATCTGCCCTCCAGCCCAAGAAGGGCTGCTGCTGAGCATCTCTGGCCCAAGATGTCTCCATTTGGGCTGACGTTTTTGGTGCCAGAAACCCATTCATGATACACAAGATGATTTTACTGTCTCCTAAATGTCCTGCTCTGAAGTTTTACAAATATCAATATCTAAACTGCTTCATCACTCCAAGGAACACTCATCTTGTGCTATTTTCCACACTCCTGGTACGCCAGCCACACAGGTGCAATGAATTTCTTGAATTTTCACACTGCCTGAGTGGTTACTTGACAATACGCTCAAGCTACCTCCTAGCACATTCCCCACTCCTCTTCCCGTACTCACCAAGAGCAAGGCTTGCACTCAAACTGCTGGTCTTGTCCGAAAAAAAGGCAATACGCCTTAAAATTGATCTAATTCTCAGCTATTATAATTTTTTTGGAGCAACATTTTATGTAAAAATAAGAAAATGCCAAAAAAACCTATCGCAGCTGCAAAAGACCAGCTGCAGATACGCCTGTCTGGGACACACCACACAAAACCCAGAGCAAGCGCCTCAATTCACCAGTTGACGGATACCAGCTTGGTTCTCCCAGTGACAACCAAAGGCTGCCCCAGAGCTGAAACAAGGAGCTCTCTACAGCTTGCATCAGAGAGCCACAACACTCCAGCTCAGGCTGTGAGCAATACCTACTACTGGTAGCTGGGGCTGGGAAGACAGGGAGCACATACCATACATCTGCCAACAAAGGAAAGCTCTTTCACAGTAAGGGGACAAATGGAGGTTGCTTGCTTGCAGACACCCTTCTCCCACTGCTCCATTCTCACCTTCCCTCCCCATGCCTGTTTGGGAAGCGATTGTTCAGTTCCTCTCTGAAGAGACACCTTCACCCATCCACCTTTTGCTTCAGGAACTTCAGCTCCCTCACCAGATCCCAGCTCCAGGCTACAGAGATCACTGTCCTCTCATAGCTCACCTCTGGAGCAAAGAAGAAAATTAAGCTTATAAGTCAGCAAGTCTGGCACAGCTCTGGCTCTCCCCAGTTCCCCTCATCTCACCAGTCTTTGGGTCCCCCTGTATACAAAGGTTGGGTGACACTGAAACATCCCAGGGCAGCTTGAATCTCTTTCTGCAACAGTTCTGGGATGGGCAATTTAATGCAGTGCAGGGCAAATAGGTGGTGCTGATAAAACCAATTTGCAAAGATGCAATTTCTGGCTTTACTAAGTAGCCAATCATTGGCATCATACTCTACTTTGTTAAGAACAGTACTAAAATACAAGAAAAATCTACAGAGTATGACCCTGAGACCATATTGCCTTGAATTTCCCTTCAGAAATTGGGGAAAGAGTAAAAAACCTGAGGAAATATTTAATGCTGCCTCCCTGGGATATTCTCTTTACTTCCAGCAACTGGCATCTCAGGGACTTCTCAAATTGCAGTAAACACATATATTGCATTTAGGTCTTTGCAGAACAAGAAGGACACCACAGGTCATCTGTGCTTTTTCACAGCAATTATTTACCCACTGAGTGATTTTCAGCTTTTGGCCCCTTCTTATGTGTCTGTATTTCAGTTGCTGCAAGGCAAAGTTTCATCTGATTAATATAATAGCGTAGATTTCTGAGGTACATTTTTAATCTACCTCCTGTTATAGCATAATACAGCTTGAAAACGCAACACACATTTTCACAAATGTTTCTAAATCCAACAAATGTAATTCTTTTTGAAAAACATAACAAAACAAGCATAAATAGCACTACATACTCGTAAAGATATAAACCTATATAAAGATGAAAACAGAATCAAAAATCATATTACTTCAATATAGAATTCCTGGCCATGGATTCCTTGCTTGTTCTCACCAACTTCTGTGTCAGCATTTCCCAGAATAATTCCTGGGCTACACTTTCAAATTATCACTTCATATCCAGTGCCTTCTATCCCAGGCTAACAAAATTACTGCTATAAAACTTCTCCTTTTACAGCCAAATTGGGAAACCGTGCATTAGACTATCCATTCCCCTCCCTTGTAAAATAAAGAGGAAAACGCCATTCCAGGAAACAAAAAAGTTAAAAAAAGATCAACCAAAGGCAATGCCTGCATGCACTGTTGTTCTTCCCCTTTGAGTCAGTAATAAAGAGGAAGGAAAAAAAAAACACAGATAAAACATAGGCAAGGAAGGAGGTGTGGATGCAGCATGTTTATCCCACTCCAAGAGGGAAAGCCGTAAAGTGCCACCCATTGCATAGGGACACCCCGACGCTGCCTCGGTGTTTACAAACAGCGGGAGCAAACCAAACAGTGAGTTTCATTGTCCCCACGGCACTCATGTCAGCCGCTGCCCAGCGCGGCGATCCCAGGGAGAGCCCTGCCAGAGGACACACAGTGCCAGTTACACAAGAGGAGCGCAGAAGCAAATATGCAGCAGAGGGGGGGAGGAAAAAAAAAATTAAAAATATCAGCTCAGCTGCACACTCTCTTCCTGCTCTCAGAACAACCTCCAAGTCGGGCTTTGGAGCGGATTAACTTTAAAGGGCACGAAGAGATGCTGACAGATTTGAGGCCAGCAGGACCCCTCTGTGTGCACACATTTCCTTGTCACCAGCACAAAATGAGACGTCTGGGGTCCACAAGCATTTGCAGGAGTAGTGTAGTTATAAAAGGGGATAAAACCTTCTCATGTTATTACTAAGGAAAACATACCTAGTATATTGCTCTAATATCTCAGCATTGGTCAAGTAAATATGTGAACTGCACCTCACAAACAGCAAGGAACAGGAAAACAAATAAAAAGCAGCACTAAAATGAAGCTCTGCTGGATCCTGAAGTTTTTACAAAGTTTAAAATATACTCATTTCTTGTATATACGATAAAAGTAAGAAAGGCCAGAGCAGTAGTTTGGAAGTTGAAATATACCATCAGGTTGTCCAATCGATAATTTTTAAGACACAAACTCATGATGTGACTGAGAAAAGAAACCTGGACCAACTGCACGCAGCCAGGAGTGAGAGCCAGTTGGATTCAAATCTCGCCCATTTCCCTGGAAGAGGGGAGGAATAGCGGTGTCAAAACACAGAAGCCACACGCCAGCACACACCAGTGCCTCGAAAACCATCCTAAACCACACGCCGTACTTATCTCAAACCCGAGAAGCCCCGGGTCCCGCAGCCGTAGCTTAACGACAGGTATTCAGAAGCCATCCTATTTTCCGCTGTTACCCAGTGCGGGAGACAGGGCTCCCCGCTCCGGGACCGCGCCGCTCCGGGGCGCCCGGAGCATCCCGGAGTTGCGGGAGTTTCCCGGGGGCTGCGGGACGCGCAGTCAGCGGCCACCGGGTGCGAAGGGCGGCCAGGGACACTCATTCCTGCGGGATGAGACCATGCAGGGGGCGAGGGGTCTCTCCCCTTCCTTCCCATTCCTCCGACGCGCTGCTCCCCGCTGGGGAACACAGTGCGGGGAAGCGCATCGGGAGACAGGGTCCTCGGGGAGAGGGGGCGAAAGGACAGGGAAAAACGCACTGAAAGAGAAGAGGAGCGTAGGACTCACCTGGTTTGGGATTCTTCCTCCCTCTCCACAACCATAAAACGAGGTGGGAGCCAGGAGCCGGCCACCGGCGATGGGAAAACGCGGCAGCCCCGGGCCGCCCCGCGGTGGGGATAGCGGGGAGGGGCGGCTGCAGCCCCCGCAGGGCCGAGGCAGGGGCTGACCCCGGGGATGGGCGCAAGGCAGTCCCGCTCCCCCGGGAACGACTGCTGGCCACCCACCCGGCACAGCGGGGCAGCTCCCCGGGATGGGCGCCAGGCAGTCCCGCTCAGGAATGGGTGCTCGGCCCCCGCGCCCCGCGCAGCGCAGCCCCTCGGGATGCTGCCGAGCCGCCCTCGGGCCAGGATCCCCGGGATTGGAGCAGCGGCGCTCAGCGCAAATCAGCCCTCCCCATGGAGCGGTGCAGGGCCGCCCACGGTGCTGTGCAGGGCAGTCCCTCCCGCGAGCAGTGCGGGAGCAGGGCGGCCCACGCTGGGCGGTGCGGGAGCAGGGGCAGGGCAGTCCCGGCCGGGATCGGGTCGGGATCGGGTCGGGATCGGGCGTCCCGCCGTGTCCGGCAGCGGCGGCACCGGCGGAGCACAATGAGCGGCGGCGCGCGGCGCGCCCCCGCGGCCCCGCTGGGCAATGACATCACCCCTCTCGCCCGCCGGGGCGGGGCCGCCGGCCGCGCCGCCGCCTCCCCATTGGCTGGCGCCCTCCGGCAGCGGGGTCTCCTGGGGCCTGTAGTTTCTCTGCCGGCCCTGCGAAGCGGTGGCGCTCGGGGCGCGGACTCGATTTCCCGGCAGGCCCCGCGCCGCGCAGTCGCGGTGGAGAGGGGAGGGGTGGAGAAGGAGGCGGTGATGGTCGCCATGTTGATGGCGTGGACGCTTTTAGATCGGGAGGAGCGGCCGGGGAGCCGGGTTGAGATGTCGGAAAAGGGCGAG